>LR749812.1:0-299836 GCA_902729485.2 Mus minutoides
CCTGTATTACATAGGTGTCCCAGGAGAGCCAGACCTACCTAGTGAGAACTGGCTCAAAGAACAAAACGATACCCCCAACCCTGCCATTGCAGAGAAAAAAAAAGTCACAAGCTGAAAGGGGCAAAGGATCATGTTTTAAGTAAGTTTACAATTGTGTATTGGACCACAGACTGGACGCTTCTTCCAGAGAATCTTTATTTTCCTTCTCTATGTCTGTGTCACCAGAAGTACTTGCAACAAGTAAGGGATAAAATAGGCAGCTAGAGACATTACTTTTAAAGAGTGATCTCTAAGGAATTATGGGATGGGCTTACCAAAAGAATCGCAGTCTCCGATGCACTTAGCAGTTGTCTAAGGACTCTCTGAGGTGACACAATTTAGTGCTAGAGAAGCCACGAGAGCTGACTTCCACACACCCTCACCCGATAGGTACACTTGCCCCCTCGGCCACAGGGAAGTGTTCTAAGGCCCTGGGAAGAATCCTGTCATGGCACTGACTCTGTATAAGGCCTTCTGTGCTGTGTGCCCAGCACCGTTACCACAGCACCAGAGCTAATCTTCCTATGTGTGGTACCTTGGCACCTCCTTTCTATCACCTCTTATCTGAGCACCTTTGCTAGGTAAAAAGGGTGCCCCAAGGTACTGGGCTCCTGTGAGAGTCTCTCTGGAGGGTAGCATATGTAACACAGATAGCTTGCACATGTGAGTCACATCCTGGGCACATGAGATTGCCTGGGATTTCATCTTGCTACGTAGGCTGATATACAATTTAAAACGTAAGAACTGTTTATTTCTGCTATTTTCCATTTAATCTTTTTGGATGCAGTTGAACTTGTGTAACTTAGACTGTAGAAAGCAATTCAGGAACAGGTATGGCTACTGGGATGGAATCCCGGTGGGGATCTGGCATTGTGATCAGTGGCCAGAAAATAAACCTCTCATCCTCTGCCCTTTTTTTTTTTTTTTCAGTTTTGAGAGAAGCAGCAACTTGCACAGAGGAAGTGATCCAGCCCATGTTTTAAAGGAAGCCCAGCCCCGTTCCCAGTCTTCTGGTGGGAACGAGATGCAGAAATAATAAAGAAAACGCCAAGAAAATCAGTTCTGTGTGTGCCAGGAGGCCCGGGGCTTTTACTCAGCCCACAGGCCACACTGGAGCGAAAGCAGGTGTTTAGGAAGATTCTTCAGTGAGTCAGCCCGTGGTTTCCACGAGGCCCCAGAAGGCTGGCATGGAAGACAGAGGCATCTCCAGACATGTCTTCTTCACATCTGGGCTTTCATGTCACCTCTGTATGCTTGCTGCACCGAAGCAGGATGACAGTCTTGTGTAACAGCACCTTGCTGGGTGATGGTGGCTTCTCTGTAGGAAATCCTCAGCCTGTGTGATACTGATGAGCCCACCTACCCACAGCTGGTGGCGTAGAAACTTTCCAACATTTCCATGCCCAGCATCAACCGGATGGGAAGCACTTACTTTCAGTGAGCCATGCCTCTCTTCATGATAAGGGGCGGGGCTGAGTGGTATCCAGGCACTGCCATTCATAGACTTACTCTGAATCTAAGGGGCCTGGAATATCAGGGCCTGAGGGGCTTTAGAGAATGCAGTGGATGCCAGCCACTCTTCTTCTGCTCTGCCTGTTGTTAAGGAATCCTCTCGCTTCCTTTCCAGCACAACGCTAGTTTCCAACATGCCTCACTGCTCTATCCAGTGGATGCCCTCATCCTTCTTGGTCAAACCTCTCCTTCCTCACAAACGGCAGATTCCTCCCCTGTCCGCCATCCCCCTGCCCCCCATCCCCCTGTCCCCCATCCCCCTGTCCCCCATCCCCCTGTCCGGGACGTTTGCAGGCCCACCCATGCTCCATTAACTTCCCACCCTCTTTTGTACTCCTTGCCCTGTGACAATGGATCTGTTAACCATCCATGCTCTGATGGAGGAAGACCTATCTGTGCCTCACCGGAAACGGATGATGCTAAAGTCACGTGGTTTGCACTGTGATGCTATTAAATGTGCAGCCTGGTTCCAGTCCAACTGCTGCTGTAAGTGACAGGACCCACAGGCAAGGAGGGAAGGCAGGAAGGACTCTTACGGGTTTGCATTTTGGAAACAGAGCACAGGGTTTATTTCATTCCCACTAAAACTCCTGGTGCCCGACTGGGAGACCCCCTCACCCCTAGCTAATCACCTCTCACCACACCTCACTACCAAGGACTGCCAAGCACCAAGGAACCCAGACTTTCACAGCTCAACATTTAGAAATAGTTTGGGTCTTTGTTCTCTCAGATATATAGTGCAAAATGGTTGTCATTAATTCCTTTTACTGTTGTCATGGGTTGGGTGGGTCTCACTATGTTACTTTTGCTGGCCTTTTGTTCTTTCCTCAGCCTTCTGGGTAGAAGGCTGCAGATTTGTACCAGAGCATCCATTTGAAATCAGTGCTTTCAAAGAATAAGACCACAATATCTCAGCAGTAAATATAATAAATAATATAATATGTATAAATACTGTGAATGGCTCAACTAAAAGTCGGTAGAGTCATCTGCCTCTCTTTTGCAGCACACATGTCAGTTCCCATCTAGGACATTGGTGTCACAGACACAACATGACCTCCGAGCCAGGAGTTCTGTTCAAGCCCCCGTATTCACTGATGTTGAGAAGAACAAATAGATACCCCAAACCCACAGCACCTCAGTTGAAGAGATTCCCTCTTTTCCTCAGTCCTAAGATCCTTTAGACATAGGACAACCCCTGGCTATGATGTATGCTGTGTCCCCATAGACGATGACCTCAACTCTCGGATAAACATCCAAGCATTGTGCTGGCGCCTGCGGTCTGTATCCTGCAAGGTCAGGTGTTCCCAGGACTCCTCCTCTGGCCTTCTTCCTACCATTTAACATGTTCCTCTGATGGGGATTCATCTGTCCCTTTTAAGTTCCAGAATGCTCACATTGTTACCCTAGGCAGAAAAAAAAAAAATGGCCTTTGTAAGCCACACTTACAGAAAGAGAGCATCCACTCTGAGCTCCATCTGCTTAACCCACCATGCTCTGAGCACACCACGTCTAATCTCTCCCAAGCCTGCATCCCAAGCTACACATCCTCTCCCTCATCCCAGCGGCAGACTGTGGATGGTCCTTTCTCAGCCTCACCCCCCTCATCTCTGCTGCTAGCTCTGGTCTCCAGGCCATTTCTACTACACTCACCTTTTGATGGATTATCTTGGTGGTGTTCTCGGCTGTATCAGAACAGGATTCTTTCTGTATGGGATACTGTCCCCCGGAAGTCCTCCTATATGGCCATAGAAGGCCCTATCTCTCTGTAGAGCTACCTCCTACCCTACGCTGAGTGCACATAGGCCCCTCCAACTCAGCCTGCAGTGACCTTTCCATATAGTTGATCCCACACAGAATAGGAACATCTGCATATCAGGGCGCATTTGCTTATGAAAGCAGTAGAAAAGTCACAGGGTTGTCTGACATCAAAAGTAGAGAAATGGAACCGTGCATGATGGCACAAGCCTGTTATCCCAGGATCGAGGGCTGGGACAGGAGAAATCTTGAGTTCAAAGCCATTCTGTGCTGTTATATGGAGAAGACTCTGTTCACGGCATTAACAGAAAACCACAGACATCTCTAGTGACCATGAGAGCAAATTGTCTCTGGACATCTAGGCTGCCAGCACCCTGACCTCAGCTCGCCGGGCTGCCAGAATTTTGACAAACAGACCTGACTTGGTTATGGGCCATGCAGGCTATGGTGGTTGGCTATGGCAGCCTGAACGGACTGAGACGCCAAGGTTAATTTGATAATGCTTTGTATAGATCGAAGTACTCTTTCAGGTGGTCAGGATCAGGTGTGTATCAGGCTCTCTTATCCAATGGACTGAAATAAAAGCTTACACAGAAAGCAAATCCGTAAGGAGGCTACATTAGTGGCAAAGGTTCAGAGCGGGTCAGAGAAGTACTCTGCAGATGTCAGTGGGCCACAGGCAGGAGGAAACATGGACCCCAATTATTGTTTGGTTCTAACTTTCATGGTGTTCAGGAGGAGGAGGAATTTACTTCCGAAGGAGTATAGTAAGGGTAGCTTTCTGTTTTGACTGGTAGATTAAGACTATAATTCTGTTTCTACTGTATATGTTCCTTCTTATATAATGCATTTGATTTTAATCACAAGCTTGCTCAATCATGAGCAGCCATAAGATGGCAAATAGGAGATTCCCCCTCACCCCTAAAGTTTACTTGAGAGCACAGTTTTTGCTTTATTACACTAGCACCCCAAACCAGTTCCAACTGGATCAGCCTTTCCCTTTTTCATACCGGACACACTGAATACATTCAGGATGCATTCAAATGGAAACTGTTTCAGTGGAGATATGGGGAAGTCAGGCAGGTGACTGCTGTGTGAAGGCAGAAGGGAGACAGATTCCTGGAAGGAAAAAGCCAGCCCTCTCAGCAACGTGGCAGGTAGAAAAGCCAGACACACAAGGCCTGGGTATTGCCAGGGCCTCTCCAGAAAGTGAGTTGGAAAAAGTATGTTGGTTGCAAGAGCAAGCATACATGCAGGAATGAGCCTATGGCTCTGTGTGTGTTGGGAGGGAGGTGGCTGGGGGAGCCTATCTGGGACCAGGCAGGGAGGAGAGATAAGAAGACAGTTGGTGTGTATGCTGCGTCCCTCGTTTTCCTTCATCGCCTCTCACCTTGGGGTTTCCAGCTTCTTCCTATCCACTCTGCATCTTCAAGGCTGGGCAACCACATCGTTAGGGATCTTTCTGGATCTGGCCTTCCCTGCCAAGGACTTGGGGCTGCAGCTTCCCTAGAAGTGCTGGCAAGAGCCCAGTGGGTCGGTCTCATGCTCAATCAGGCACTGTCCGCACACCCAAGTTGCCTACTCCCTCCAGGAGTGGCAGAGCTTCGGACAAGGGGCCTCAGAGAAGAAGTTGGCCACTAGCCTCAGCGTGGCGGAAAGCATTTGAAAGAGGGCAGTTCTTTCCCGTCAGAGGAGAAAAGTGACCCACATGGTGGGTTCACTAAGGGAAACTGTGGTATTTTTGAGGTGAATGGCCTCACCCTCAGGCAGCCTTACCTTCGGCCCTTTGAACACATCACCTTCAGAATGACAACCATGAGGTCTATATAATCCCAGATGCCTCCCACATCAGGCCACAGGTCTGTCCTGAACTGGGGTGAAAGCCAATACTGGGCATGGTTAAGAATGACAGTGGTCACATGGATCCAGGGCAGAAGAATCCATGAGCAACAAGTCCTGTGAGCAGTTTCCAATTTATCTAATAATATTCTTTTTTTTCCCCAGATCTCACTTCACTTTCCAAGCCAGAGAGACCAGGACCTCAGGCCATAACAGAACCCCTGTGCAGAGAAATGGACAACTGCCCAACTCTGGGCCGTGCAAGGTTCTTTTAGCCTTTTTCAGAGCGTGTGGCCAACAAGTCGTATCTAATGTGAATGGTCACAACTGGGTTCCAGTGGTACTTTCTGGGCCCACATCTCATTCCATGTTCTTAGAATTTAGATGACAAAAAGGCCACTGTACCTTTCCGGGCTCAGTGGAAGCATCTTTCTTACCAACAACTAAGTTCTTAGTCTACATTCATACCAGTACGTGGGTGTGTATGTGTGGGGAGTGTATGTGTGTGTGTGTGTGTGTGTGTGTGTGTGTGTTTCGGGATACCTGTGTGTTGGCTTTCTGTGTGGTGTGTTGGACGAGTGTGAGTACTAGATACTGACGGAAGTCCACAGACAAAAAATCATTTCTTAACTACAAAAATTTCTGTTCTAGAGATACATACCTAGAAGAATGATGATTGCAAAATTATGAATTTGAGTTCCAAGAGGTTTTCCTCATTAAGGATCATATTATAAGGATACTCACATAGAAATATAAACCATGTTTTGTTTAAAAAGAGATACGTTAGCAAACAACTTGTGCTTACCTCTTTTCCAAGCATTTTATTCTTCTGGGAATAAAATGTCTCTCTCAAAGATCAGGTCTGAGACAAGTGCAACCTTAGTGCCCTGGGCCTGGCACGCTCTCCTGAATGCGTACAGGAGCCCAGAAAGGTCTGTGTTAGACTCAAGCTAGCACACAAGAAGGCCAGGCTGGAAACGCCAATCTTGTTAGAAAGTGCAGCTGACCTCCTACAGCCAAGCTTAGGAGACTTCCAGGGCCAGTTTGCAGCTCATTGATGTGACCGATGGACAGGACTCTCCGCACATGACACTACTTGTCTATCCTTGCAAAACCTCAGGCCCGGAACTTCGGAAGCTACAGTGTTTGAGCTGGTGGTAGATTTGAGAGGAAAGAACGGCAGGAATTAGATCTGACTGAGGAACAGGCAAGACTTTGTAGAAGCCCAAGGTCACATGCACAGGCATTTGGTCAGCTCCTGCTCCTCACAGAAGTGACCTGTGGGGCTGAGGAGGTAACGGACGGTGGGGGCTAACCATTAGGCTCTTCACTCCAACTTCATTCTCACTCAGAATTGAAGCCTCTCCGGAGTAGGTACTGCCAGCTCAGTCCCTCACTTTTAATCAATACTGTATCTGGTGGCTGGAGAAATGGTATAGAAGTTAAGAGCACACACTGCTATCTTACGTTTTTTAGAATCCAGCCTCGGTTCCTAGCACCGGCCCACAACCATCTATAACCTCAATTTCAGGCGATCTGATACCTTCTTCTGGTCCCCACAAAGCACATATATACACACCAGCAAAACATAGACATAGAAAATAAATACATCTTTAGTAAAAACGATTATTTGATGCTAGTAGTTTGCTTAGTCATCTAATTAGAGTCATTTTGTTACACATACAGGACCCCAGGGAACAAGGAATGCAGAGAATAAGATCCAACCACCTCTCTCCACCAACGGAGTCAAAAGCAGCCTTTGGGTTTGGTTAACACTCTGTGGGTATCCAAATGAGTCCCCCTCCCCCCAGTCTCCTGTTAAGGACTCTTGCATTAAACTGATGAATATCTTACAGTATCTGCCAATGTGTTTATATCGGGATACATTCCAGAAAGTATTTTAAGACCTCTTATAAGCTCCATCCTATTCAAGCTGAAATAAAATTTATAAGGGACTGGGGAAACATATCGACTGAAAGATAAGCCCGGTAAACTTGAAAAAAAGATGCGTGTCGTGAGCTAGAAAAATTTGTCAACACAGCCCCCAGGTCAACAACACTTTTAAACTGAGGATGAACGTATCCTTGAGAGTCATCTTACACCACCAGCAATGTGACCTACAAGTACTAACCACTCTTAAAGTTCAAAACCAGCTTTTCATAGAGAACTAACACATCAACAGCATAGAAAAAAAAAAAGAGAAGTATAAGTGCTTAAGATAAGCCACTTTAACGTTTACATTTAACACTCCCATACACGCGCATACAGATGGATATATACACGCATATGCTGCAGTTGTAATTGTTATGCTGTGATAATGGTTTCCCTTTCTGCTCTCCTCCTTGCACTATATAGAACACCCAGATGGGGCAAGCAGCAAAGGCAAGTTCCAGGACTAGAGGATCCAGAGAGAAAGTGACGTCAGATGAGGAGACACTGCTCAGAGGTGAGACATTTTCTTTTAGTTGGTGAATTTGTGATAGTAGTTACTTTGCTCCCACCTGGAAACTATACAAGGAATTCTGATAAAATGGTAATTTGGGAGAAGACAAAGCCATTTTCTAAACCAATAGATACAGTCAAATTTACTCATTCATTCATTCATTCATTCATTCATTCACTGACTCACACACTGGCAATGAAATGTCTACCATCTGCCAAATCCCTCTTGGCCATCCATATCCAGCAATAAGAAGGAAAAAAAGAAAAAAAGAAAAAAGAAAGTAGGCTTCTGCCTTCATGGATCCCAGTGGAGTTGGAGTAGTGAGCTGGAGTCACAATGGGGACTTGGGTTTGACCTTCATGTCTTCTACCAAACAGTGAAGTAATGTGTTAAAACATAGAACACACATTGAATAGGAAACCATGTAGGCAGGCGTAGAGTAATAGGATCTCAAACACTCTAAGTGTGTAATAAAATGAGGACATGACCACTCCAAAGCATGACTGAGAAGGATTTTACTATAGATATGAGGGAGATGACAGCCAGAGACATCTGGAAGAGTCCAAAGCAGACTAAACATGGCCAGTAGATTGAATGGGGCCATGTAGGAAAGAGAGAAAAGAGTGAGTGAGCGAGAGAGAAAGATAAGAGAGAAGGCACAGGAAAGAAGAGAGAACCAGAGGGTGTCTGGCTGAAATGGTTATATAGGAATGAGAAGCTAGGGTAAGAGAAAGCCAGGAGCTGAAGACGTTACGGTAGGGGGGAGGTGAGAAGAGCTGAGATGACTACATAGAAGAAGAGACAGGATAGCTGCATGGACTCTGTAACAGGAACTTGGGATGATGTGGGAAGTACCTGGAAGCAGGCATGGCTTGGGGATGTGACTAGAAACACAGTTAGCCACGTGCCCTGAGTTTCTTTTGGACCAATAAGATCCATAGCGATTTGTATAACTTTACCGTTTTTTGAGACAAAGAAGCGCAACCAGGGGGATAGCATGCCCTGCCCAGGGGTGCACACCACTATCTGGAACCCCCAGGATTACACACACCACAAGCAAGCAACTGCCTCTTGCTTGTGAGACATATTTATAAGGCAAATTTCCCACGGGACTTCCAATTATCAGTTCTTTGATTCTTTTCCAAAAAGCCGGTTAAAGTGCGTAAATCTATAGATCTATTTTTTTTTTATTCCTTTGCTAAGGTTTATAAAACATAAATCCCTAAGTCAAAAAATGATGTTTTCTTTCCAGCGGGCTTGGTTCTTCTTGTCAGGCCGTATTTTTGGTTTATAAAATACCGTCGCTGTGGTCACACACTTCTCAGAAGAGTGGAAGGTTGTGGGTTTTGAGCCCCTGTCTCTTGCTGCTGCCAAAATCACTAAGATATAAACCTGAACTTCTACTTTTCTCCCAATCTTTAATTACCCTCCTCTTCTCAACCCTTCATTATTATGAGCAATTAAATCGCAGCAGTCACGTCATCTTTTTTTGACATCTGGAAGATATTACACAAGTCTTTTTTCCCTCCAACCAAACTCTACTATAAGCCTGAAAAAAAAGACCCCCAGGGCTGAGGTCTTCGAGGGGAGGAGGCCTGGGCAGAAGGGACAATGTCAGCAAAGGGAGTGACCTTGGCTGGATGAGCCCAGGCCACTCTGTAAAGTAGAACTGTCATCTGGCATCCAGGCACACCAGTCCACCACTGGGAAAGTGAGGTTCAGATCTGCATTTCTCTAAGATGCTTAGATGCAAGGGCTCATAAAGATAGGAAGGAATAAATCTCACAGCCTTCCTATGACTAACGGTCTTCTCGGCTCTACTCTGAAGACTATGAAGAAAGAATGGAAAGAATAGAAAGTTAACGGACACACACAGGGTTTCACTGAGCCATAGAACAACAGTCAGAAACCTTTTTTATAAACTGACATCTGACTTTGATCCCAAGGAGTGACCCCCTCCAAGGCAAGTGCAGCATCCTGCCCCCAAACCCCAGGCTCCTTTCTTTGCAGCCCTGGGCATCTTGGAAAAGGCTTAAAGGAACCTTGGGCACCCCCTCCTGTGCTGTTCTTTCTGCTGATGTGTGGGTGAGCTCTCCTTGTGGAAGCAGCCTGGGTGTACTGCTCAGGTAGGCCTGGAAGGTGGGTGTCTCCAGGGTAGGCTGACCTAGCTGTTTTCTCACTCCCCTGAGCCCTCGCCTCTCAGCTCAAGTTTCTTGGTGCAGACAAAGACAGAGGATGGGCCCAAGTGTGTTCATCAGGAAGGAGGGCAAACCACAAGAATGGCAGCCAACAGCATCCTCAAAACTAGCTACTGACTGAGGATAAGGGACAGACCTAGAGAGAAGGATGGGTCCCCAAAGCAGAGAACTGAGGAGAGGTGGTAAGGGCCGCCCCTGCCCTCCAGTCTGATGATAGACTTTGTCCCCTCAGCAGCAAACAACATCATACAATGCAGTCCTACAACAGGAAGTGTAGAGTGGGCTCCATCTCTGCACCTGTGCAGGGCTGCAGACCCTGGGAATGTCTGAAGGTCAAGTTCCAGTCACACCTTTTTCATGTATTTGTTTTGTTCTTTTATTGTACACATTAGTTCAGGCATGTCTCGTTTACTTCTGAGCTTCGCTGTGGTGATAGTATAACCATTCCTTTGTCCCCAAAGCTTTTGGAGGGCTTTCCCCATTGATGGAAATGCTTTGTGAGTATCTATTTTTAGTAACTGCATCATATTCCATTAAATGGTGTGGCATTTTATTGTCAGAGATAGTCACAATCCCTTCTGTGGTCCTCTGCAATGAGACTCTGGCACTCTCCAATTAATAGGGTGTGCCTAGCCTCAAATCTGTGCTGCCCTGTAACTGGTACTGCACAACAGATCATGGGGTAATACTACACAACTCTAAGTGCCAGTTCTCAAGAAGCCACCCTGACTCACCCATAGAGGTCCCCAGAGGAGGAGAGGCCACAGGGAAGAGAGCCAACAAGAGCCTTTACCCTAGAGTTAGCATGGCAACCAGGTTTGTGAGTGAAGCCACCTGAGACCTCTGCATGCCACACCTTTCAGTTGTACCCAGGAGTGTCCCTGAGTGACATCAAGCTGTGCAGTCACCATGCTAGGCCACAGGGTTCTGAGAGGCAGTAAATCATTGTCATTGTGAGCCACCACGTTAGGGGAAATTGTGAATTTGTTTAAACAGTTTTACATTCCTATGTGATCAGCTCCCTCAAGGGTTGAGCAGTCTTCTGGGCCGAGAAACTCTTATCATATTGACAACAGAGGAACAGACTTTGTAATAGTAGTAGGATTGTCACGATACTACTATCTTGTTCCAGAATAAGACGATACAGGCATATAGGTGTTGGGCAAATGAGGATTGGCACCAGATAGACATAAAATTGACTTCTGTCTCTGCCACCTATTCAGTTAGCCATGTGAGTACTTCATCTCTCAATTTGCTTATCTGTAAAAGAGCAACAATATCAAGCTATAGTGTTGCTGTGAGGAATGTGGAAAGGGTAGCTCCTGGCACATGGCAACCCACTTCCTGCACACCTTATCCAGTAATGGCTGACATCCCTTTGTGTGTCTGACTTGGAAGTCCATGCCCTGGCAGCACTTCACCTTCCATATCTAATGCTCAGCTGGAAAGCAACAGGAAACAGACTTATTCCATGTGTCTGCTTATGCTTCTTTATTTAATGTATTTCAGTGGAATGTCTATTAAGGCCAAGTACTCATCTCTAATGCAGAATGATACACTAAGATGACTTGATACAATATCTTTCTGGAGAGGGCAGATGTTAATAAAACAGATGTATCTGTCTCTGTCTCCAAAGAACATAATCAGTGCTGGGAGAACCAGGGCCAGCTTGGCCCACAGGTTAGAGGAAGGAAACAGATTCAGGTTGGATGTGGTACAGGAGCCATGGCAACTGAAGAATGCTTCTCTAGTAGAAGAAGCTGGATCTTAGGTCTCTAATATACCGAGAGTTGACTAGGTAAAGATGGATAGAGAGACACATGAGAACTGTTCTAGGAAGAAAGATAATAAAATTGAAAGCCCTAAAGTCAGATGGAATGTGGGCCTTTGAAGGGATCCGATGATGTAGTGGGTGATGAACAGGAAAAACAGGCTGATGGGTCAGCTCCATCAGAGTATTTGAGATCTTGTAAGCACTTGAGTCTTCTCCTTAAGAGAAAACTGAGAAATTTTTAAGGCAGGGGGAGATGGGGAGGCACCAGAAGCAAATCCTAGAATGATAACGTGCATCATAAATCTTCAGCAAATGGCAGGATAGTCTGTGAATGATATTGGCCATGGTCTGAAGTGATCTGAAGTGCTACCAACTCATGCCGAGCCTGGGCCATCGTGCTGTAGTGCAGAGCAGGTACCAAATGAAGATGCATTGAGCAAGTGGACAGATAGATGAGTTGCTCTTTAGTGGAAATTCTCAAGCATTGTGGTGGCTCAACAAGGAAAGAGGTTATGTGGATGCTGATACTGTATCAACAAAGGACAACTTTAGAGCAGTTGGTTAGAGGAGAGCCTGTTGTCCTGAAGGCAGAAGGAGCAATGGGACTCAATTACAGCTAGACCACCCAAATCCCTATAGAAAGCACACAGATTTTCACGGCTTCTGCCTTCCTTTAGTTTCTTCCTTTGTAAACTGGCAGTGAAGTCTCCTGTGAACATCTGCTTATCAGGTGCTCGGCAATTCTAAAATGCATGTCAGAATGATTCCCCTCTTTGACTAAATGCTCTTCATTGATTCAGTTTCCAACTCTAACCCAATCTTCTCTAATGGGAATCACTGTCGTTTGAAAAGAGCAATTTACTGCTTTAAATGGAGGGAAGGTTGAGCTACCATTGTCTTGGTGCCAGCTTTCCTACTCAAATCACTGCTGGGAAATCAAGGGAGGGAACATTTGAGAGCAACGTTGCATTTTCTCTTCAGAGCAGCCCCACTTTTCCTTGCATTCTGTATATGATCAAATGTGTCAGCAAAAACCATTTGGATAAGCATTATAAGGTGAGGAATGGGAGGAAATCCTGATCAACATGAGTACAGCTCTTTCTATTACATACTTCTGAAGTTCATCTACGGAACTCAAGATCAGTCGTTTAGAAGCAGCCTCGCTCAGTAGCACATGACCCTAAAGTCCAGCCACTGTGATGAGTCACCCCCAGAGAGTGTCTTGGACTGAATGCTGTCACAAGACACACTCCTCTCTGAGATCCATGGCTCTCAGAATTAAAGAGGTTGAAGAGAGGTTCTGGAATTTTTTCCTAAAAAACATAGAAAAGACTCTTATAAAATGGACCCAGGGGCTCAAAGACAACAGAACTGCAGAGTTAAAGAAAGGAGACTCCTAAATTGCTTCTTCTGGGGTAGAGGGGCTGAATAGCAGTCTCCCTTACTTGGTAACTTAACAAGAAAAAGAAAGGAGGGGTTGGAAGCTGAATTTCAGCATTAGGCATATGGCTGGCAGTCACAAAATGTTTATTAATAATAATGACTTTGGTATGCCAAATCCTCTTTAGAGAAAATTGTCCCAAATCCAAACCCCACAATGCGCCAAAGTATTCCAGTGCCTTGGGAGGAAGCTGTAAGGACTTGGACCACCAGTTCACAAGAGTTTAGTTCCTGATTGCTCTACAATGCGTGCCACCCCACCCACTCAGCCCACCTCTATCCACTCCATATTGAGCGGGTGACCCACTACAGGTACACCACTAAATTTAATCAATGGAAGGCATCACGTTCTCTCACATAGGTCAGCTGTTTACATTTCCTTCTGACCGTTCCTCCCCACGAGAACATGGATAAAGGCTATCATGGAAACAGCAGTACCAGGTCCATGATGGTGGCGTGACAACCCCATCTCCTGGGTCTTTCCTCCTACTGCCAAGGAGCTTCCTATTGTTCTTAATCACATAAAAACTCATCATTTCAGGTGCTCACAAGATAAACATTTCTTTTCCTAGACTTGGTTATCTTAGTAAATGTCTAGCTCTTTGGGCTATGTAGTCACCCAACACATCTTCCTAAATTGAGCAAATCGAGGCTGCACCCTTCTTGGTCTGTCATTCAAAAATTAATACCATTTGAATAATGACACACAGGGCCAAGTGTTCAAGTCCAAGTGTTCAAGGCCAAGTGTTCAAGGCCAAGTGTTAAAGAGCCTAGTGATCCCCTTCCCATGGCGCTGGTAGGAGGTGGACCCTTTACAGGAGCTGGAGTCAGGTTGGTGAAATGCTCATTTCAAATGACATTTGAGGTCATTTGAGGCCTGGCTTCAGATGCACTGTGGGGCTCTATGAGGCACAGAGCTTTGCCTCCACGTGGACTCCTTTCTCAGATGTTCTGACTCACTGCGGGCCCAAGCAACAGACACAACTAGTCATGGACCGTGGCTGGATGAGCCAAAATAAAACCTGCCTCTTTTTAGTGTGATTTATCATAAGTATACCGTCACTAACAAAAAAACTAACATTAACACAAAGACAAGTGTAAAAGTGTGGGGCTTTTCTATGTCCATCCCAGTTCCCGAATAGTGACATGTAGACCTCTATATTTATTAATGAATACCTACCTAGGCCTTAAGCTAGGCTTGCTCTCCAACTAGCTCTTAGCTTACCTTGTTTGTGCTTGCTATTCTATGTCTGCCACATGGCTGGTTACCTCTCTTCAGTTTCACACTTCCAACTACCTTGGTGTCTTGGTGGTAAATATCTCTCTCTCTCCATGTTCGACTGCCTCTCAGAAGTCTATATATGCCAGAAGCCCCGCCTATTCACTCCTCCTTTTATAGGCTGTCAGCTTTTGATTGACAGGTGATGGCTTTTACGCACTGCACAAGAGATTATCTCAACAGACAAGCATGCCAGCTACCTGACTTGGCTAATCTGAGACATAGTGACTAAGTACAAAGATGCAAATGCAATCTGCAGATGATAAATTTAATTAATCCTTCTTCCCTTCTTGATCAGCAATGACCAATTTTTCTCAGCCAAAAGGAGCAAAATAGGATTCTCATTGCCACTTGGACTGCCAGACAATAGTAAATTTTGCCAACTTAATGCATTTTTCCTCCTGCAAACACTGCAATCCACGCTTACATTATCAAAAACCATGTGGATTGCCAGCATTTGCCATAACAAGAGAGCGTATAGCTACTTCATCCATAGGCACAACAGCGAAAGACAGTCTGCTGTGGGGTGTGTGTATGTGTGTGTGTGTGTGTGTGTGTGTGTGTGTGTGTGTGTGGTATTCGAATATGAGCTCAATAAATGGCAATTTTACTGTTTGCTCTGATGCTTATTAACATACATGAAGGAAATGTGTAACACCCAAGGAGAAAGAATTTCAGTTTTTACAAACAGGTCTCAATTTATTTTTTTATTTTTATTTTATAAAAATGAGTATGGCTCCTCTAATTACCAATACATTCACTCAAAACTTTATGCCCTTAGGTACTTAACTTTGCTGTTACTTTAGAAACACGGTAGAGAACGGGAAGATGCAGTTTGTGCATCCCGGAGCTTATTATCAGCCTAATAGCAAGGGAAAATGTAAATAAAACATGAGCTTGGCACTCCAATTCTTGATCTGCATATAGCTACACAGGTATAGACTATCTGTGAAATTTGAAGAGCCCTACAGTGAATTAAAATACAGATGCTCCTGAATTTGAAATGATATTACATCTCAGTAAACCCATTACAAGCTGAAAATGTTATAAGTATAAATAAACATGCTTGTTGCATCTAACCTTCACAACAAAGCACACTGTTTCCCCAGTGTGGCTGGCTGGGAGCATCACCAGTGAGGATCATACTGCATACTACCAGCCTAGGAAAGAACTAAAATTTACCATGACAAATACAGGTTCTACGAAGAAGTGTTTTCCTCTTGGGCCAGCACAGTGGGAAAACAAAAAACAAAAACAAAAACAAAACAAAACAAAACAAAACATAAATCAAATCAGTATTAAGTTGATCGACCTCAAGTGAAATTGCTGTAACTCAGGGACTACCTACACCTATGTTGGTGAATAAATGGTATGTCCTTTGATTTAGAGTTGAGTGGTGGTGACACACACCTGTAATCATAGCACTAGAGAGGCAGAGGCAGGCAGATCTTTAAGTTCAAGGGTGGCCTGGTCTACAGAGGTTTCAGGACAGCCAGGGCTACACAGAGAATTCCTGTATAGAAGGGGAAAGAAGGAAAAAAGAAGAAGAAGAAGAAGAAGAAGAAGAAGAAGAAGAAGAAGAAGAGGAAGAGGAAGAGGAAGAGGAAGAGGAAGAGGAAGAGGAAGAGGAAGAGGAAGAGGAAGAGGAAGAAGAAGAAGAAGAAGAAGAAGAAGAAGAAGAAGAAGAAGAAGAAGAAGAAGAAGAAGGAGAAGAAGAGGAGGAGGAGGAGGAGGAAGAGGAAGAAGAGGAAGAAGAAGAAGAAGAAGTAGAAGAAGAAGAAGAAGAAGAAGAAGAAGAAGAAGAAGAAGAATCTTTTAACACTAGATTTTCTTCCCCTTCTCCTTTTATGTTCCCTGTGTTATACCTCACTAGATAATTTTGGAAAATATCGTGAATGTTTTCAAGAAAATGATTATTTTCTAGAATATTCAAAATGACAAATTAAAATTCAAAATTTTATAATTTATAAATATTATAGTTAATATATTATAGCAATATTATAATTACATACTTATTATATGTTATTTATTATAATAAATATAGTTCATATTATATAACAGTTTTTAATAGAATATTATACATATATAACTTATATTATTTATTATAAGTAATATATAATATACTACAATGCTTAACTATTATATGTAATATAGTTATATATTATGTTATATATCAATATAATTATATGTATATATAAATATATAAGTAAGTATATGTAATTCTCAGTGTACATATAATTATACACACACATATATGTACGTATGTGGTGTCTCTTGATCATGTATCACTCACACGCACCATTGTCAAGTAGAAAAATCCTAACACATAGCCCAATCTGTGGATGTGTACTGTATCTTGTAAGAGCCATAAATATTTCTTTCAGCTAAACAAATGAATGATGCTTTGGTAGAATATTGGATGGTGCCCATGATATTCTTGATTTCTTCTAAGCTGTAGATGTTCTATTTCAGTCTAGCATCCAATGCCTGGAAAGAAAGCTTCTATTGTTATTCTGATTCCCAACAAATACTTTATTTGCTTTTAATTCCTCCTGTCTAGAACTTAATTATTGTTTATTTTTTTTAATTTTTTTTCCTTCTGAGTAAAAGATACCAAAGAAGCATGGCTTCCTACCTGGAACTTACTCTGCACATTTGCACTGCTAATCTCACGTACCTCATTTATGATTAGTGTATGTATTACAATTTCATAAAGGAAACTAGCCTATAGTATTCCATTCATAATATCAAGATACTGGCTTTATAAAATTCATTTTCTGTCTTTTAAGCTAACATTTTTAAATAGATGGAAGTTGTCAGCACCTTGAATATCTGACAGAATTTGTGAGTAGCACCAAGGGTGAAAGCCTGCTGGATTTTACTCTTCTATCAGAGGCTGGCTTTGTAGGCTTTTGTTTATCATTTTTAAATCATTGAATTGTCTATGTCATCCTTTTAATTTTTCCCCAAATACCTTAATTTCATCTACATTTTCAGATTATCTGGGGCATAGTTGTTTCTAACATCATTTTTAAAAGTGTTTTATATTTAAAATGTTCTTAGGGTTTGCTTCTTCCCTTCCCTTCCCTTCCCTTCTCTTCTCTTCTCTTCTCTTCTCTTCTCTTCTCTTCTCTTCTCTTCTCTTCTCTTCTCTTCTCTTCTCTTCTCTTCTCTTCTCTCCTCTCCTCTCCTCTCCTCTCCTCTCCTCTCCTCTCCTCTCCTCTCCTCTCCTCTCCTCTCCTCTCATTTCTTCTCTTCCCTTCTCTCCTCTTCTCTTCCCTTTCTTTCCTGGTAGGGTCTTAGTTCTTAGTTCAGGTTGTCCTGGAACTTTCTTGCTCCAGCTCCCCCAGTTTCTAAAATTATATGCCTGAGTAAGTGAACTTAATCTAATCAATCTAATGAGACCTTAAAAATGATAATAATGGACCAGTCAAGGACTCGCATGTGCCATAGTGGTATGACTGTCATAGTCGTAACCAACTACTCTCTGCTCTGATTTGAGGCCTGTCCTACAAAAGTGATACCATACCTAGAGCTATAAATCTGTCAAAAACCCTGGAGGTCATAGACTCCATGAGTGAAATCACTACTAACAGTTACCTAAATAGGCATAAAGTTATACTATGTAGGCATAATGTTACAGTGTCTATTTTTATATCTATAAACAAAAGCTACTCTCAACCCTAATCAGAGAAGTATAGATTTGAAGTGAATGGCAATTAAAATAGAGACCCATTGTTGCCCCAGATGCTGAAAATAAATGACAGGTGAGGACGTGGTCCTAAGTCAGTCATTTATACCAAGACTCTAAAGCTTAGGAAATTTGTGGAGAGCAGGGATGGAAAGGATGTAAGGGTCAGAAGATAGGAAGAAGAACAGTGAAATACACCCTCTAGATGTGATGCAGCAAGTATAATCATGAACCCAAAGCAAGTACAATTTTTCCTACTGAGTCTGCACAAGACAGCCCTCTCTCTCATCAGTCAGTTATGGATGGAGGAGGGGTTAGTAGGACCCTACCCATTATTGCTAATTAAAGGCCACTGATGGATGGTGGGTGATGGGGAGCCATCTTCTTCAGTTTTGTAATTACTGATATAACCACCAGACTAAGTGGATAGTTCCAATCCCAAAGCCTGACAGATGGTTCTGGTTAAACTCACACACACACACACACACACACACACACACACACCCCTCAGTGTGGGGAAGTCATTGGAAAGGAGGAGGGTGAACAGTAGGGAGGAGGGTGAACAGAATGGGGAGGAAGGTAAGAGAAGGCTGGGGTGACAACAATCAGAATGCATTATATACAAGCATGAAAACGTTAAAGAATAAATTTAATATTTTTAATGAAAGAGGTAATAAAAGGCCCTCCTAGGAACCTTGTAGAAACACCCCGATGTTGTGGGAGAGCCCTGTGGTAGGGCTCAGGGCTGTCACTGATACAGTAGTCTATAGTCCTACAGCTGTGAGCAACTGAGTGCTGTCAATATTCGATGGGTGAGAACAAGGCACCCCCACCCCTGAGTTGGTCTGACAGCTATGGTTGTCACTATCGTTTCTACCTGAGAGATACTGAATACCAGCATTCTTCCAAACTCTAGATCCACAGGCATTATAAGATGAGGAACTGGCATAGTTTTCAATCATTAAAGGTTATAGAGCAATAGGAAACTATATGTTTGCCTATATCTGATCTCAGTGAGAGGCCAACCCTGAGTTTCTGTCTGCTTTAGGAAGCACTCTGGTAGCTTCTAACCCCAGTATTCTTGGACAATGTTAGAGACTGAACCCAGAGCCTCCTTCATGTCAACTTGTGATTTTTTTCCCAACATTTTCCCCCAGTTTATTTATTTATTTATTTATTTATTTATTTATTCATTCATTCATTCACTTTACAACCCTATCGTAGCCCACACCTCTCCTTCAAGTCCCACCCTCAAACCCCTCTCCCGACTTCCCTTTCTCCTTCTAGCCTGAGAAGGGAAGCTCCCTACCCAATAGGTACCAACCTGCCCTGGCACATTAAATTGCAGCAGGACTGAGTGCATCCTCTCCCACTGAAGCTAGACAGGCAGGCAACAGAGTCAGAGTCAGCCCCTGCTCCACTTTTTACAGGACACACATGAAGACTGTGCTGCACATATGTGTAGGAGACCTAGTTCCAGCCCCTGCATGCTCTTTGGTTTGTGGTTCAGCCTCTGTGAGCCCCCATGGGTCTGGGTTAGTTGAATCTGCAGATCTTCTTGGGCTGTCCTTGACTCCTCTGACTGCCCCAATCCTCCCTCATACTCTGCCACAGCAATCCTCCTCGAGCTCTGCCTAAGGTTTAGCTTTAGGTATCTTCATCTATTTCCATCAGCTGCTGGACGAAGCCTCTCAGAGGACAGTTATGCTAGGCTCCTGTCTGCAAGCATAGCGGAGTATCACTAATGGTGTCAGGGGTTGGCTCTCTCCCATGGCCCTGGTCTCAGGTTGGACCAGTCATTGGTTGGGCATCCCCTTAATCCCTGCTCCACCTTTTTATCCCTGCCCATCTTGTAGGCAAGACAAATTTTGTCTCAAAAGTTTTGTGGGAAGACCTATCTGTCTATAAGAGGTGACCACATCCCTCATTGCTAGGAATCTCAGCTAGAATCACCCCCATAGACTCCCAGTAGCTTCCCTAGTCCCATACCCAGTCCCCCCTCAATCCCTGTCTCACCCATTTCCCTCCCTCCAACTATTTTCTAAGTCTACTTCTTTATTTCCCCTTTAAGTGAACTTCAAGGATTCTCCCTTGGGCCCTCCTTGGTACTTAGCTTCTTTGGGTCTGTGAATTGTAGCATGATTATCCTGTACTTTATGGCTAATATCCGTTTATATGCCTGTTTTTCTGGGTCTAGGTTACCTCACTCAGGATGATATTTTCTAGTTCCATCCATTTCCCTGCATATTGCATGATGCCTTTGTTTTTAATAGCTGAGTTGTATTCCATTATACAAATGTATCATATTTTCTTTCTTCTTTCTTCAGTTGAGGTGTATCTAGATTGTTTCGAATTTCTGGCTTTTATGAATAAAGCTGCTTCAGTGAAATAGCTGGATACAAAATTAACTCAAAAAAATTACTAGTTCTCCTTTACATAAATGATAAATGGGATAGAAAAAATTAGGGCAAGAACACCCTTCACAATAACCACAAAAACATAAAATTTCTTGGTGTAACTCTAACCAAGCAAGTGAAAGTCCTGTACGTCAAGAACTTCAAGTCTCTAAAGAAAGAAACTGAAGAGGGTATCACAAGATGGAGACATTGCCCATGTTCATGGATAAGTAGGATTAACAATAAAAATCCCATCTTGCCAAAAGCGATCTACAGAGTCAATGCAATTCCCATCAAAATCCCAACACAATTCTTTACAGAGCTTGAAAGAGCAATTCTCAACTTCATATGGAAATGCAAAAAATCCACGAGAGCTAAAATAATCCTGTACAATAAAAGAACTGGAGGTATCACCACTCTGTATTTCAAGCTGTAGTAATAAAAACCCACGGTATTGTAATAAAAACAAATGGACAGATCAATGGAATAGAATCAAGGACCACGAAATAAACCCACACACCTACAGATACTTGATTGTTGACAAAGAAGCCGAAACCATACATAAAAAAAAACTTCAACAAACGGTGCTGATCTAACTGATGGCCTGCAGGTAGAAGAATGCAAATAAGTCCATATTTATCACTTTGCACCAAACTCAAGTCCAAGTGGATCAAAGGCCTCAATGTAAAACTGGATACAATAAATTTAACAGAAAGAAAAAAAGTTGGAAATAGCCTTGAATACATTGGTACAAGAGAAAACTTCCCGAACAGAACACAAATGGCTCAGTCACTATGATCAAGAATAAATAAATGGGACCTCATGTAACTGACCAGTTTCTGTAAGGCAAAGAACACCATCAGTAGGACAAAATGGCAACCTACAGAATGGAAAAATATCTTCACCAACCATACAGTCAACAGAGGGCTAATATCCAAAATATATAAAGAAATTAAGAAATTAGACACTAATACACCAAATTACCCAATTAAGAAATGGGGTACAGAGCTAAAAGGAAATTTTTCAATAGAAGAATATCTAATGGCCGAGAAGCACTTAAATAAATCTTCATTGTCCTTAGTCACCAGGTAAATGCAAATCAAAACCACTCAGAGATTCCACCTTAAGCCAATCAGAATGCCTAAGATCAAAAAACTCAAGTGACAGCAGATGCTGGAGAGGATGTGGAGAAAGGGGAGCACTCCTCCATTGATGGTGGGAGTGCAACCTTGTCCAACTACTTTGGGAATCAATTTGGTGGTTTCTCAGAAAATTGGGAATAGCTCTACCTCAAGACCCAGTATACTACTACTAGGTGTATACCCAAAAGATGTTCCACCAAACCACAAGGGTGCTTGCTCAACTATGTCCATAGCAGCTTTATTCACAAGAGCCAGAATTTCCCCCAACTTCTTTTGCAGATTCTGGTAATAGCTGTAAGCATATTCATCATATTCAAGCAGAGAGTTGGTGGCTTGCTGCCACCAAGCTCCTATTTGCCCCAATAACCTCGAATGCACATCCCCCAAAATAAAAATAAATAAATAAAAACAAAAAAGCAAACTAACCGAAAATCCTATGGTCTGAAAAGAAAGCTAGATCAAATAGTATTAGCTCTAATTCCCTTCAGAGTGTGAAGAATATGAGGCCTGAGAGGCAGTCCCCAGAAGGGATATCAGGACAGTTAGAGGGACTAGCCCCACTCCTATTTCTCACCGGTGCTGGCCCCAGAAATCTGCTTTTGATCCAAGAGAATGAGTGGTCCCTGAGTGAATGTTACCATCTTTTCAGTTCACTCTTCCATCCATCATTAGAATTGGCTTGACCCCCATAAGCCCTTGCTTGACCATTAGAAAGAGACACAGCCAGTATGTCTCCCTCCAAAGAAAAGGATATTTAGTGAGTATTGGGAAATTTGGTTTTCCAATAACTTTAGGGGGAAATAAAAAATGTAATGTAATTTTTATTTGGGATTTTCTGTTATTTGGCTAGAAAAGAATTATAGTTTAGCAATGTCTTAGCTAGTATAATTTAGGGCTTTACACACACACACACACACACACACACACACACACACATATATACACATGGTGAAACCTGTGCCAAGAGTGGGCCAGGAGTAGACCTGATGAAGAATGTGGAAAGTTCCGGAAGGATCATCAGTGCTTGGCTCTGTGTCATTGTTTGTGTGCCGTATAAAGCTGCCTGGCATCTGCTGGCAAGCTTCTCCCTGACCTCTCCCAATCATGCATAACTTAATGAATTTTCAAAGGAAAATGACTTCCATTTCTGCATGTGGAGCAGTTTGTTTATAACCAAGTTTGCAGAAAAGAATCTGGAATTATTTATTGCAATTTGCACATTACTAAATAACAGATGGTTTGCAAAAGAGTATTTCTTCTGCAACTTAAAAAAAAAAAACGGTTGGATTTAAAATGTCTAATGGGGAGGGCATCTCATGTTTTATAAAAAGTCCTTCAAGGAACGTCAAAATGGCAAGGCCTTGCAAATACCTCGAAGATCAAAAGAGTTATTTAAAAACCCAGAGCCTCTCTCAGTGATCCGTAATGGCTCCCATTCTCTTCCGCTACTTTTGGTGAGTTTGCCCTCAGAGTCTCCTGGAAACACAAATAGTAAGACTTCAGGGCTGTAAATGTAAGGGCCTCAGAGCGGCGGTCATCACCGTGTCTCTCCAGGATAAGTGATGGATAGAAAGAGCAAACAGCTTCATTTTAGTTCCATGGATGTGCTCTGTCTAATATTTTAAAACAAGGAAAAGCACAGAATGGGATGAGAAGAGGAGGAAGAAGTGGGAATGGGGAGGAATCCACTGTGTCGTTCAGACCAGCAGCTGCCTCCCTTCCTTGATGCTGAGATGTGTGTCCTGTGATACCTCTCTCTGGGATAGCTAGACCCAAACAGAAAGCCACTATGATGTTCCTCTGTTAGAAGACTTTATGCCCTTCCCAGTCTGACAGCTCTGTGCTTCGAGGTCTCAGAAGTTTTGCATGAATTTCCCAAGCCTAGAGCTTCAGGACAGAGTAACAAAAGGGTGGTAGGCGGTATTTGAGAGAGAAACGTTGTGCTTAAGGGAGTAACACATCCCTTGGCACTAACTGTAATAGCTTCCCAGACTGCATCTGCCCCTTATCTACGATGATGTCACCCGGATCTCTATGCACATACCTAGTGGTCTCATGAAGGCTCATACTACTTAGAACAGTGTAGTTATTATACTACATTGTGTATAGGTATTGACTATGACAGACTCTGCGCATGTCCAGCAGAGGCACTATTCTGTTTCACATGTTTGTCTTGTCATTTAATTAAATGTGGAAGAGCAGGACCTGTAGCCACAGGGTCCCTCTGCATTGAGAGACATGGACACATTGGGAAGTTCCCTATGCCTAGTGGCTCTCTGTTGCAGCCTCTCTCCTAAGGGATTTCTGAAGGGGCCTCTCTGAGGGTCACTAGTTAAGGGCTTTTAGATTTGTCGGTGAAAGTAGGGATGGGGGGGGTGATGGGGGGGAAGAGTGTGGTGGTTAAAAGGCTCTCTGAGTGGGGATGAAGCACAGGATGAGACATGCCTTTGAAATAGCAAGTAAGGGCTTTACCACTCACTATTAGACTGGAGCACCTGGCAGAAGACAGCAGCAGTTCCAACTAAAAAGCCTGAACTTATCTTCACCTCCACCTGCAAGAAGCCCACTGGAGATGCTTTTGCACTGAGTATCTGAGACACTGAGCAGATAAGGAGACATCTGGACCCCGGAGGACAGCCATTCTGCTTCCCCCTGTGCACTAAGTACAGGGGCTTACAGCTCATCCAGGCTAGGATGATTAGGGGCTGGCCTTGTTGGTCCATGTTCTGGGATTTTAAAATAGTGTAGTAAGTATCAAGGAAAGAGGGAGAAGAAGTGTGTGTGTGGGGGGGGTATGGGCTGTGGGAAGAGAGAAAAAACAGAAGGAGAGAAAACAGAAAGAGAAAAGAAAGGGTGGGAGGAGGTAAGGCAGGCAGGGAAGGGAGAGAGACAGAGACAGAGAGAGGCAGAGACAGAGAAAGACAGAGACAGACAGACAGACAGACAGACAGACAGACAGAAAGACAGCCCTGCCTGCTCCTTCCCTCATCCCTCTCCTGCTCCTCAGTATCTTTCACAGTATACCCTTCCCTCTGTCCTCCCGTTCACTCTGTGTCCGGTGGCTTTTGGCCTGTGTTCATCACAGCTGGTCCCATACTTCTCCATGGCTGTCCACAGACTTCCTCCACCCTGTGCCCTCATCATCTGCACATCCTGAATTGATCATCCTTTAGCATCAATCCCCTAGGCCAGCCCCCTGTTCCGAAAAATCAGTCTCTTTATATCCTGCCCTTCAACCTGCCAGTGGGCTCCACTCAGCCTATGACAGGAAGGGATGGGAGAGCCTTGGCTGGGCTCAGAGGGCCTGGTGTGATCTCCTCATTGTCCTGCTCTGGAAGAAAAAAAAAAAAGAGCTTGGGCCAGAGGGAATTTAAGCCCCAGCTCAGATGGAGGCCCAGGGATTATCTGTGGATTTCCTTTATTTGTTCTCTCTCCTCCTTTGCAACAGCTAATCCAAATTTGATGGAAAGAGAGGCAGAGCTATCCCAAAGCCTCACAGAGTCCTTTGTGATGGTGGGCCTCAGCTTGCTCATGTGTTTACTTTATCCCGTCTGCCTACCGTCCCAGCCTCATCCTTCATGTTGGTGGTTTTCCCTAAGTCTGAATGGTTGTGAACCAAAACCACTCTTACAGGCCATGGCTTCTGGTAGCTCCTCAAGAGTGACATAAGTCTGCCTGACTGACGTGCCTCATTGATTGATTCTAGAAATCTCTGCTCCTAACCACAGAGCTTTCTGTGAGCATTTGGACTTTGTTTGGTCCCTAAGGGACAAATGATGTGTCTCAAAGGAACCCAGGCCTGGCATCTGAGGCACAGGAAGCTGAATATAGTAAACATTTGGATGGAGCTAGAAGAGAGAATTGTAAAGAGCTGGGAAAAGTTCAAGGTTGTGCTAATTATGCTAATTATGTTATCAGATCTGTAGCCCTTGTTTACCTGAAGCAAAGCATCGCACTGTACCTCAGATGTGTATGTCTACAGTCTACAGTCCGCCAATCAAATATTTAATAAATAAAATCGAATTCTAATGTTTCTGTTCTCTTGGGAGAGAATGCATCACAGGCTGCCTGTGGCTCTGGGAAGGAAGAGATGGAGAACCATCTCCAGCTGCCCGTGAGTATTTCTTTCAGACTGTCTCCGGCCCTCAGAATCTCTGCCACTCCAGCTTAAAAACACAGCTCCCTCAGAACAAAAATGTCTACATGGAGGCAAAAAAAAAAATTTCTATTCTCTTTAACTTTGAAAATCCTGAAATTTGGTTCCTTTTGCTCCGTAGAGTGCGGACAAACTGCCTGGCACTGCAGTCAGCGAGACACCAACTTCAAAGTTTTCTTTTTTAAGGCTTTTATAGTCATTTGGGCTCTTATGAACCACTATTATTTATGATGCTCAGACTCTTCAAGTCATAAGGAAGTCAAATGGTAAGCTCTGACATAAAAGCAAAGATATTTTGTTAGAAATTACTGAGTTAGATTTGTATCTTTCAAAGATAAAAAGAGTCCTCTAACCACAGTGTGTTTGGGAGCTGATTTAATGAGCTCAGTCTAGGGAAGATAGAGATGAGAGAAGCTGGGCCCCTGACTTTGAAATGCACTGTGGATCAAGCCTCCCACCCGATTAGTTAGATGTCAGGCTCTCTTAGCTTAGTTCATGGAGGTGCAGTCCAAAGCAGGAACATCACATAGCCCCATGGTAGGAATCTTCTAGATTCCTGGAAACTGAACCCCTAACAGCTCTTTTGATGATTTTTAAACTCCAGGCTCAAATTCTAAGACTGAAAGTTACCCAGATGACTTTTTTCACCACTCGATCTCTGACTGTTACACTGACAGAAATTTAAGAAAAATCAGAAGGTTTTAATTCTAGGTACTAAGTTGACCTAAGAAAGCCACTTGTGGGCTTCAGTTAGTCCCACACTATATGGAGGGTGACCTGTCAGGGAGAAGAACACACAGGTGCATGTCCCCAGGTGGGGTCAGAAATAAACAAATGTTCTTTCAACTCAGTGGACTGGGAATTATATCTTTGCTTGGTATTTCTCCCCTTCCATCCCCAAATACCAGCCCAAGATTCTCTTGGGAACAACACAAGATAACAGTATTGGAGAAGTAATTTAGGCTTTTATAAAGATCCTAGTAGCCAGGGAACTTGTGTAATCAAAATGGAACACATAAGCCGGGCGTGGTGGTGCATGCCTTTAATCCCAGCATTCGGGAGGCAGAGGAAGGCGGATTTCTGAGTTCAAGGCCAGCCTGGTCTACAAAGTGAGTTCCAGGTCAGCCAGGGATAGACAGAGAAACCCTGTCTTAAAAAACCCAAAAAACAAACAAACAAACAAACAAACAAAACAAAACAAAACAAAAATGGAACACATGACTTATTCCAGCCTGTGGATCTCAAGTCTCCACGGTACTTGAAGTGGCCACCGTCAGTCCTTTATCTGCCATCTGAGTGGAGACAAACACTTTTGACAATTCTTTCCGTTCTTCACAGGCTGTTTGAAGAGAAAGGATACAGGTTTGATTTTTACTTGTTAGGGTGGTTTGCATCTTAGAGATCTCTCAAGGGCGCATGTGTTAAAGGCTTGGGGGGGCCAAGCCTGTGGCACTGTCCACATGTTAGAACCTTTAGCAGCTTGAGCTTACCGGAAGGAGATTGGACCTTTCAGGTCATGCCTGTGAAGGGACCATTGAGAGCCCAGCCTCTTCATCTCTAACTATTTGCTTCCCAGGTACCTTCCTCTGCCACATGCTACCGCCACTGTGCTACACGGTGACCATATACCAAATCTCTGAAACTGTGAGCCAAAGGCAGTCTTTCCATTTTCAGGTTGATTATCTGGCTCATTGTATCACAGCGATGGGAAGCTGCCTGACAGACTTACTAAGTAAGACTCTTCATCATGATAGCTTAGCATTCAGTGTGCTTTCTTCAGACCACACAGATCAGAACTGCATCCCATGTGCCATGGTTGGCGTGAGGTCTGTCCACCTTCTGCAGCGGTACTGTAGAAGTGATGGCAATCCTAAGATATGAGGCCTGGAAGGACATCACGGGGGTCGGGAGGGGGGGGACCATAACTTTGGGAGAGATTGAGGTAGTTTTGGGGAACCTCCTGGTCCTCACAACAGTGTTATAGAAGAACAAGCTTCGCTTCATCCTGCACTTGGGCCTTCCGTCTGGCAACATGCTCTCTTCTATGGGTTCCCAACATTGTGATGGCATCAGTCACAAAAGCTTCATCAAGAAAATACTCGTTCTGTGCTCTTGAACCTTCCCCACTATGAGTTAAATAAACTCTCCTTCTTTACAAAGCCACATAGCTTTTGACCTTTAAAATAGCTAAATATGGATGAATGTGCCACAGCTGGGTTCCAATCTCACTTGACACGTGACCCAAGGAAGGCCTTGGCACATTTTCCGTGATGTATAGAAACACATAAGATCATCATTTATTATTATTATTATTATTATTATTATGTTTTGCTTCTCCATTCTCAAATTCCAGGACTATGGCAGATTCTTGGTGATTTAGCCAAGCAGTAGAAGACTGGGCTGGCCCGAGGGACCAGGCAATGGATTATGGAGTCAAGTTTATTGCTGTTTTCTCTGAAGAGAAAATCAAGATTGACATCAAGATATCAACTAACCTTAGCAGTCATTTAGAACTGAGAATCCAATCCTAAACATGAGTGGCACTTGTCTGACATGCATCAAACCAATTTTAACCAGTCTTTAACCTGGCAACATATATAATGGACCCTCAATAATATGGAGTTGACCTGTAAATTGCATAGAAAAGAAAGATGGTATATATATATATATATATATATATATATATATATATATATATATATATATATATACATTCATTTCTCTGGAACAGATACAGAGAACTTTACCTTCATCCCTTAAACAGTCTTTCTAGAGATTATTTGAGGAACTCATGGAGTTATGCATAGCTGATAAAGAAATTGCTATAAGGGGGTTCAAATTCCCTGGCATTGGTGTTTCCAGGCTGTTCTAGAACTGATCCCTGTTATGTAACAAAGAATGATGATATGACCACCAAGTTTCAGTTAGGTTCCAGGGAGCAAATTTTAACACACGTTTCTCAGCCTAACTTCTGGATACCTTCCTTCTACAATATAGGACCCTCCTGAATGCCCCGCTTCTGAGAATTGGTCCATGTACATCATAGCTCACCAGTCCAGCTTTGGCCATCTGTGCCCGTATCCACATCACACATCACATGTGTATGATTGGATTCGTGATGATTCCATCTGTGGCCCTGACCCATCGAATCTTCCTGGGTAGGCTGTGGGGGCGGCTCTGCAGCAGAGTGCTTGCTTAGCATATGACAGGCTGTAGATTGCATGGATTACATGCATGCAACATGGAGATGGAGAAAGGAGAGAGGAGAGTGTAACTTGGAGATAGAAAAGAGGAAGGAGGAGAGAAAGGAGGAAGATATGCAACCTTCCTGGATGGCTCAACATCATTGCATTCATGTCCATGGAATAGTTGGCAGTCCCTGCTGGGGCTGGCAGGCATTCTCTCAAATGCTTGCAGGGCATCTTTTATTGGGCTGTCTTCAAAGCACTTCAAACCAAACTTGTCAAAAACTGAACCCACTATCTCCCTTTGCCAACTGCTCCCCATTCCCCTCTCCCTTTCTGCACATCTGTCTTCCCCTACCTCCATGGTATCATAGAAATCTCAGCGCTTCCTTCTTCTTCCTCTCAACATCTTATCAGTCTTCGGCTTCTAGCCATTGTTTTCCTCCATAGCTACCAACCCTACTTCCTCCTTTTCTAATTCTACCGAGCCATTTTGCTTTGACAGTCACCCTTGCTCTGCTGGTTATTCTCAGTGTCTTTCTGACTTTATCATTCCTCCCATGTAGGGAGCGGCAGTTGCTCCGGAATGGCAGTTGCTCTGGAATGGCAGTTGCTCCGGAATGGCAGTTGCTCAGGAATGGCAGTTGCTTAGGAACGGCAGTTGCTCGGGAAAACCCGGGCTCTCTCTTCAGGCCCTCCTCAAGCAATAGCCCCTCCCGAATGGGCAATATGCTAATGAGGTGTGGCTTGTGACACCAATGAATGGGCAATATGCTAATGTGTGTGGCTTGGTGCACCAATCAGCAACCACTATGACACCCATCCCCCTTCCCTGGGAGTGTATAAAAGCAGCAGCTCTGCTGCTGTCCAGGGTTCCCGGGAATCTACAAGCAAGGCGCTCCTGAATAAAGCTGATTGAGAAGATCCCGGTGGTGGCGTGACTTTCTTGCTGGTCGACGGAGGCAGGGAGGCGCGTCACAAGTGGTGCCGAAACCCGGGAACCGAAGATGATCTGAAGAAGATCTTCGTGGGAACTGAAGAAGATCTTCGTGGGAACTGAAGAAGATCTTTGTGGGAACTGAAGAAGATCTTCGTGGGAACTGAAGAAGATCTTCGTGGGATCTGAAGAAGATCTTCGTGGGATCTGAAGAAGATCTTCGTGGGAACTCTTCAGGAACTGAAGATTATCTTCGTGGGATCAGAACTCATCAGCTAGGAGTGGCGGTACCGGTAAGCTTCCCGGAATATTTTAGAGAGGTTATGCTGACAGCAAAGGGGAGGCTAGAACCTATTAAATATTAAGGGGGAACAAGAAAAGGGGATTTGCCCCTCTCTCAAGGATTTGCAGCTTTCCAACCTCGACTCCTCTTTGGAAGAAGAGGTGGATGAGGAGGCTGTTAAAAATTAGAGGGAGCAATAGCAACTAGGTGATAAAGGGTATCAGCTCAAATGTAAAGCAAGAAAAGGTCAGAAGAAGATAAACCTCAGTAAAGTTCTCAGGTAAATGGGACAAGATAAAGTTCTCGGATAAGAGACAATAAGGTTCTTGGATAAGAGACAATAAGGTTCTCGGGTAAGAGACAATAAGGTTCTCGAGTAAGAGACAATAAGGTTCCCAGTAAGGGACNATCTCTGCAGAGACAGACTGGTGGTCGTGTCTGATGGTAGCCCAATTTCCTATCAGTCACTTGTCAAAGGCTGCTCCCTTAGGCCGGGGTGTTCGCTGACCAGATTTGCAGGACTTCATATTTAATTAATAAAGAGGGGGGAGATGTAGGGAGCGGCAGTTGCTCCGGAATGGCAGTTGCTCCGGAATGGCAGTTGCTCCGGAATGGCAGTTGCTCAGGAATGGCAGTTGCTTAGGAACGGCAGTTGCTCGGGAAAACCCGGGCTCTCTCTTCAGGCCCTCCTCAAGCAATAGCCCCTCCCGAATGGGCAATATGCTAATGAGGTGTGGCTTGTGACACCAATGAATGGGCAATATGCTAATGTGTGTGGCTTGGTGCACCAATCAGCAACCACTATGACACCCATCCCCCTTCCCTGGGAGTGTATAAAAGCAGCAGCTCTGCTGCTGTTCTGAGTCCCGGGAATCAACTATCAAGGTGCTCCTGAATACAGCTGACTGAGAAGATCCCGGTGGTGGCGTGTCTTTCTTGCTGCTCGACGGAGGAGGCAGGGAGGCGCGCCACACTCCCACCAAAGCCGTCATTCACATCACTGCCTAAGTTATTCTTCTGCGCCAAACAAACCCATCTCAGTCTGGTGCATTATAGCCTCTGATGTTCTATGACCATCAGCATTACTTCCAGGGGAACAGTCTATCACAATATCATCTCAATATTCCATAGAGTAGTTTGAAGGTACCCCTTCTAGCCCTCAGCAGGCTGAAGATGCTTCATGGACAGGGGGCACTGTAAAGTTTTCTAATGGGTTACTAGCGCTGAGTTGTGTATGATCTGTTCCACACTGACTGTGCAGCTACTGAAAGGAGAGGGAGGTCTAAAAGAAAAGATAACACACATTTTATTCTAGTGTTGCTTCGTTTCTGGAGGCAATTGTTTTGTGACTGATAGAGCGCTCTGCAATGCCTAGATCATAGATGTCGTACCCTCTTTCAGTATCATGCCTTCACAGTGCACTGTAATTCCCTTGGCTTCTGATCTCAGTAGGTTTGACGGGGTCAGGGGATGGTGGGAATCTAGCTGCAGAGGCTGTACTTGAAGTTTTCAGATCCACGTGAGCAGCCACACTGAAATCATTTGGAGATGGAAAAGGACACAGGCAGCCGGGCTGACCGAGGTCTCAGTAGCTGAGACACTGCCTGGCTGAGGTTGGCCTTTTCAGAGACTGCCTGAATCCACACACATAAGGGGCTTTGTGATTCTACAATTCCATTTGATTCACCCCTTGCCTCCTGCCTCATGACAAGTACTGCTCTAGTTTGAGCTACTGACCCTTTGTGAGTTTGTTATTATTTATTATTATTATTATTATTATTATTATTATTATTATTATTGCTTACCTACACAATGGCATTTGAAATTTTCTCAGTATTTTAACAGATAGAGTTACAACTATTTATTTTGCAGAGAAGGAAACTGAGAATCAGCTATGGAACCATCTTGTCCCAATGCACCAGGCTGGCACAAGGGGAACTGGAGAAATAGATTCCAGAATTCCCAGTCTGTCCAGGATGTATGCGTACCCTGCTCCGCATGAGAGAGCCTGGAAAACAAGTGGTAAGATTGTGCTTTGGCAACAGGAAACAGTGGCTGAGGAGAAGACAGTCACACACAAGTTCTGCACGTGGTGGGATGCCAGAAGATGTCGTTTTTTCTATATGCCGAGCCCTGTGAATGACCCAATGAGGGAAGTCCGGGGTTCTCTCCTACAGAAAAAGCTAGGTGTCTTACTTAGGGGTCAGAGAAGGCACCTGGATGTCATTCCAGCTCTGGAACATGACAACATGTGGAACAATTGGACCGGATTAGCTTCTCTCATGGAAATCAAATTACGACGGAATGACATTAGACCCTACCAATCCCAGAACTTTATAAACACGGCACAAAAGGCCACAGCAGAGCAGCCTTTTAATGTTTGCTTTCCACCCATGATTGGAAACAGCCCATGCTGGTCCTTTTATCTTGTCATGACTATTTATTTTCCCATTTGGTTCTGCTGGACAGCCTAAGGCAGAGCACAATGCAGAGAGCGTGATGGCAGGCAAGGACTTTGCTAGCCAGCCAGGGCCCAAGGGACTGTCTTTCCCCATGAGTACAGTCAGTAATTGGTCCCTACTCTGGGTCTGAAGCCAGATACACAGATCCCTGAATTTTTCTTCTCTTCATTAAGCAAGCACCTTATGAACTTGAAAGCTCGGTTTCCTCATCTGGAATATGGAGATGATACTGGTGCACAGGTCGGAGGAAGACTTATTGGAGTAAATTATTTCCTCCACAGTGTGGATGCCCACTGGGATATGGAACCCGACTTGTCAAGGTTGGAAGCCAGTGAGTGCCTTTACCATCTGAGCCACCTCACCTGTCCCAGAATAAGACTAAGCTCGTGTAACTGAAACGGACAGATCCTCAGCTGGGAAGGTATGGCTGTTGTTGTACATTTGCCAGCTGCTGCTTTGAGAGTACCTCTGTGAATTTCCTGGAAGGATGAGCTGGAAGACACGTGTGCCAGCAGAGCCGCTAGAAGTGCTTGCTCCGGTGACCTTGTTCCTCTCTCGATGGTGCTTCCTCCCTTGCCATTGTGATGAGAACATCAGCACACACTGTAGGAGCCTGTCTCCCCCATCCCTACCCTCCCCAACTCCTTGCAGCAGTGGACACATAAAGTCCCAGATGCCACATCTCTGCATTTGGGGAAAGACATGCAGGTCTCCTCTCAGGGATTTCTCTATTCATTTCCTATATTCTGCTGTTTTGTAGGCAGTGAATACTGAGGGAAACCTTTTCTTCATTGTTTCAGATATCTCACACACACATATGTACACACACACACACACACACACACATCTATATGATATATGTATTTGCATCATCTTTTATGAGAACACTTTTATGAGAACACACACAAATACATATGATATATGTATTTGCATCATCTTTTATGAGAACACTGTGATTTCTCTGAAGCTTTATCTTCAACTCTTCAACACACACACACACACACACACACACACACACACACACACACACACCTGCAATGGAGTCAGAGAGAAAAGAGAACAATCATATCAAGAGTAATTAGGAAAGGTCTGGTTATTTTTAAATTCTCTGTATTGTTTGATCATTTCATACAAGCACACAAGGTTTTGTGTTGTAATCATAGGCACTCCTAATTCTCTCAGATCTCCTATCTTCCAGTTGCATATGCTTTGTTATTTAAGCCCACTGAGTCCACTGACACTGTCTATATGTGCATGGGTGTTGACTCTCTACTGGAGCAAGCATAGTCTCTCCTGGACCAGCTCCCTGAAGAAAACAGATTCTTGCTCTACCAAAGCCTTCCATGACTTCCCTCTCTGCCCATCTCCTACTCCTCTCAACAGTGGGCACACTACACAGATGAGACAATGACACGCGTCTCTATGTGGGGAAAGACTCGCAGGTCTCCTCTCAGGCATTAATATCTGCTGGGGCTTTTTGTTTGTTTGTTTGGTTGGTTGGTTGGTTCGTTGGTTTTGGTTTTTTCGAGACAGGGTTTCTCTGTATAGTTCCAGCTGTCCTGGAACTCATTCTGTAGACCAGGCTGGCCTCAAACTCAGAAATCCACCTGCCTCTGCCTCCCAAGTGCTGGGATTAAAGGCATGCATCATGCCCGGTTATATTCTGCTGGTTATTAGGCAGCCTGTATACAGATGAAAACTTTCTCTTCAAAGTCTACAACTATCTCCACCCTCCTTTTATGTATCTTTTCATATAGTGATGCTGAATGCCCAAGCATTTCAAAATGATTTATGTACTTGCAAGCCTGAGGTTTTCAACTGATAGAGTGGGTTCATTCACATTTCTGGATTTGGACAGTTTCTGGTTGTGCTAGACTGGCCTCAGCCAAGATAGCTAATGCCAGTTACTTCGAATCTATGTCTTTCAGAGCATCTTTTCAGCTGGGAGCCGGGCTTCATGAGTCATTATATTTCTATGCTGGGATGTTTATGTGTTTGACCTTGCACAGGTCTTATGCATCCAGTTACAACGGCTCTAATTCACATGTGCAATGTCCCTGGGAGGCCCAGAAAATAATGCTTCTCTGTGAGTGTCTAATGTAAACTCTTGAGGGTTCTAAGCTACGGTAATCAGGGTTCAGGAATACACAAACTACACACACAGAAAAATTTGTTTGGTTTGATTTACATTGAAGTTGACAGACTTGAATTTAAGCCTTGACATTTACATGTGGTATTCTGGTCTCACACCTGCTGATTGTTTTTGGATACCCCGTGGACCAAAAGTGGTACTTTTTCTTCTACCTCTGCCTCCTTCACCTTCTCCTCCACCATCACTTCCTCCTCCTCCACATCCTCCTCCTCCTTCTCCTCTTCTTCCTCCTCCACTACCTCATCCTCATCACCTCCATCTCCTTCTCCTCCTCCTCCTTCTTCTCTTCCATCTCCTCCTCCTCCTTTTCTTCCACCTCCTCCTCCACCTCCTGCTCCGCCTCCTTCTCTTCTATCTCCTCCTCCTTCTCCTCCATCTCCTCCTCCTCCTTCTCCTCCATTTCCTCCTCCACCTCCTTCTCCTCCATATCCTCCTCTTCCTCCACCTCCACCTCCTTCTCCATCTCCTCCTCCTCCTTCTCCATCTCCTCCTCCTCCACCACCTCCTCCTTCTCCATCTCCTCCTCCTTCTCCTTCTCCTTCTCCATCTCCTCCTCCTCCACCTCCTTCTCCTTCTCCTCTACCTCCTCCTCCTCCTCCACCACCTCCTCCTCTTTTTTAGTGGCTAGGGAGAAAATCAAGAACAGAGGATTTTGTGATATGCAAAAATGAAGTGCAGCCCCTCATCAGTGTTTCCAAGTGGATTTCCGCCTTGTCTATGGCTACTTTTTTATCAGCGTGTCTGGAGTGTTTTATTGCACGGCTGCTGTGGGTCTTCCCAGCCTAAGACATTTCCTATCAGTGGAAGATGTCTGCCAGACTATGATTTGCATGACTGAGTTTCTTAATTGATCTGGATCTAATTTTCCCATCTGGAAAATGAAGAAAACTTAGTCAATTTTCCCTCATTTTTTGGGCAAAATGCCCATGAAAAAAATCAACTATAAAAAGGAAAGGCTCACTTTAGCTCACACTTTTAGAAATTCCAGCCCATGGTCTATTTTAGCTATTGCCTTTTGGTCTATGGTGAGGAACAACATCATGAAAGGAATACATAGGGAAAAACTGCCTGCTTTGTGTTGACCGGGAAGCATGGTGAGTCAGGGGAAGATGGGTCCTAACACTCTTCCTGAGTTTCAGCACTCCCAACGATGCCACAACTCGTAAGCTTTGGGGGAGGCATTTAATCTCCAAACTCCACCAATTTCTACATGCAGGACTCCCTAATGAGGATTGCCTCTGACAAAGCTGACTTGCACACAAGAACTATGACATGAGTCCTGTCTCCCCCATCCCTACCCTCCCCAACTCCTTGCAGCAGTGGACAAATAAAGACCCAGATGCCACATCTCTGCATTTGGGGAAAGACATGCAGGTCTCCTCTCAGGGATTTCTCTATTCATTTCCTATATTCTGCTGTTTTGTAGGTACCCAGAATACTGAGGGAAACCTTTTCTTCATCGTTTCAGATATCTCCATCCTTCTCCAGTAGCTTTTATCGTAACATGATGGTGTCCGACCAACTACCTCAAAATGTCTGTGTGCTTACATAGCTCAGAGGCCTGAGGCGTTCTACTGATACAATTGGATTCACTCACATTTCTGCATTTGGCTGGCTTCTGGCTTCCTGAGGATATCCTCAGCCAGGGTGGCTGGTGCTACTTGTCTTGACCCCATATCTTTCAGGCCCGTACAGTGTGTGCTGATGTTCTCATCACAATGACAAGGGAGGACATACCATCGAGGGAGGAGCATGGTCACCTGAGTGAGCACTTCTAGCGGCTCTGCTGGCACACGTGTCTTCCAGCTCATCCTTCCAGGAAATTCACAGAGGTACTCTCAAAGCAGCAGCTGGCAAATGTACAACAACAGCCATACCTTCCCAGCTGAGGATCTGTCCGTTTCAGTTACACGAGCTTAGTCTTATTCTGGGACAGGTGAGGTGGCTCAGATGGTAAAGGCATTCACTGGCTTCCAACCTTGACAAGTCGGGCTCCATATCCCAGTGGGCATCCACACTGTGGAGGAAATAATTTACTCCAATAAGTCTTCCTCCGACCTGTACACATGCCACACACACACATATGTACACATACACACACACACACACACACACACACACACACACACACACACACTATGAATCATTCCTTTACCCAGTATATTTATGATGTAAAATCTACTCTCCCATTCATCACTTAGTAGCTATTTTTGGTTATTAGATTAACTGTCATGATAATATGGCTGTGTTCAAGTTACCCTTGTTTCATTAAATAATGAGCCAATGAGAAATGATGCTGGAAATGTACATATTACAAACAGAGACCTTCCTTTAAATGAAACAGTGAAAGTTCTTATTTCTTAGGGGAAAAAAGATTATATCCCGAGGCTACTGAGATTTAATACAATAAAACATTTAGAAAGCCTACCATAGCATAATAGTTAATTATAGTACATTATTATTGTTGTCTTATTGAGGTATTATTGTTGTTGATCTTTTCCTGTGCCTGATGAACAAACTAAACTTTCTCATAGATGTGTAGGCATAGAAGAAAACACTTGTATAGGTTTTGGTATTATCCATGGTTTAAGGTATCCACTGAGGTCTTAGTGCATGTACAGAACCAGTGTACCCATACCATTTGCTGTGTATGCTGCAAAGTCACCTGGGAAAGCGACAGAGAGAAAGAGAGGAGACTGGAGCTAGGTTTGCAACCAGGAAGGAACAGGACCCGGACCTTCTGCCCTCTTCTCCTACTTGGAAACCGTCTTTGAAACAGGTTCACACGCAGAAGAGAGTAATGAAAGTTTGAAATACAATCCCTTCTAGTAGTACTTAATTTTAACTGGAAACGGATTTTCAGAAATGCAGGCACTTTTACAGTAGGGTTTCAGGCAGTGGAGGGGGACAGAGCAGGAGGATTGTGGGAGACGAGAACCTGCCTTCTCATTTCCTTTGGGGCTACAACTTAGGTGGTCCCCACTCGGCCAGCTGGCAGCCAGAATGGAAATGGAAGCCATGCACTCAGGGAACTCTGACTACATGGCTATAAAACCCCTTGGATGCCTTGATGACTCTCCATTCTACTGCCCTGAACATGGTACAGGCTCCCCTGCCAGCCAGCGGGCTTGGCGTGCCTCTCTTTTCTCATTGATGCAGTTTTGCCAACAAAGGCACTTGGACTCCAATTGCCTCAGTTTAATGGACGTAAAAATGTCTACAAACATTCTATTACCAAGTTCTTCTCAAAATGATCTCTCGGTGTGTCTGTGTTCTGCTTTGACAACCAGTGGTGAAGCAGAAAATGCATTTATCTATCTATCTATCTATCTATCTATCTATCTATCTATCTATCTATCTATCTGTAACAACTCGTTCGGTATCTATGTAACACATTTATGTTGGGTGACATGACCACTCTGAGTACTTCCTGTCCATCAGAGAGAAGAGAAATGACTGGTTTGAGGAATTTGTCCCTGGGCATGCTTGTTAAAGGATCTTTTTTGCCACTGCGACTGAAGCGTGAGAGATGCACTTCCTGGGTCCCCCCCCCCTCCTGAGCACATGCTTGTTTTTATTCATTGAAATTCAGCATACCTTTATAGAACTCCCGCCAGGGTGATGTGCTTGACACTCTTCTTCCAGAGGAAAAAAAATGACTTGGATTTGTCCTCAAGAGGTTTGTTCCACATAGCACACCCAGCCACACAGAGAAGGTTTTAAGCAATTCTGACCTATGTGGCCAAGAGTTGTCTGTCCTTCTAGTGCCGAAACATTTTGTTAACAGACACTGTAGCATTTACCAAGACCTTTGGGGAAATTGACAGAGAAGGGAGGGCTTTTAATTTACAAGGTTCCTGTCATAAGCCTCTCCATCCACTTCCTGTTCCAGCCAGCTCCCGTCACTACTTTGCTTTATTAAAAGGGAATACAAAAGAGGTTAAAATCCCATGGACATTAAAAAGCCATCCAGGTCCAGCCTCAGAGCAGAGATGAATGTTGTCTGTGTTTGGTGCGGGAGGTACAGAAACAGGAGCCCAGCGCCAATACTCCAATCTCAGCAGTGCTCACACAGCCCCATGAGGACACAGATGGGGAAGTAGCTAATACTGATGGACAACTTAAGGACTTGGTGGAGTTCCACAAAGCCTTTGGACTCAAATCTGATTGTTTCCTTTTTGCTGAAGTCATTCACTCACAAAGACACTTACATAAACATCAGTGCTTCTCTCGGCGATTCTGTGGGATTTCTCAAATGTGCATCTATTTAGTCTAAGATGAAACACTGGTTACAGGATGAAAAAAATTAAACATGCATTCCTCGGCTCTCCAACATCAACCGCTAACTGGAATCCCAAAGAGTCATTAAATCACAATGTGCTTAAAATAACAAATTAGAAATAAAAATGTTCCAAGACATTGGACTTCAAACTGATCTCTGGCTATAAGGCCTCTGAACTTGGGTCTGGACATCATTTGGGCCCCTTGAAGACAAGGAAGGAGAGATTGGCAGGAGATCTGGGAAGAGAGTGTAGACAAGCCTTGCTGAGTGGGAATATAAACAGTCAGGGCACTTGGTGTCCCTATGGGATGTGGCATTCCCAACAAAGAGTTTCTGTGTGGACATCAGAGTCTAGAATGTGCTTCAGCCTCATAGATCTCCTTTCCCCCCTCCCCTTTGAAGCACCAAGAAATGGAAGAGCAGAAGGACATTGGTCTCCACGAGCCTGTGGGGAGGAGTTCTTTGGTACATGCAAGGGTGACCGGGGGTCCTTCTTCTAAAGACAGAGGAGTCATGAGAGTAGAAATGCTAGAAAGGAGATATGCTTATCTATGTCACCATCAAATCTTTCCAACCCTTTCCTCTGGTCCTTGAAGAGATGGAGGCTTTTCTGGTAGGTTCTGTTTGGGCTACAAGATACCTACTGGAAACTTCAGAACACACAAGTTCAGCCCGGTAAGGTGGCCTATCATGACTAGATCAGATCCATGTTCATAACCACTTAACAATGACATTCCACTTAAAAAAACAAAACAAAAAAACAATGACTTTTTGGCTTTAATGGGGCCTGAGCACTTACAGTCTGTCAGGGGAATAGCCAAAAGGATATCGTAAAGTGAGGAAATGTCCTGTCTCTGTGCCAGACCAAGACCAAGACCAAGACCAAGGCCAAGGCCAAGGCTGGGGGTGGCAATAGATGGAGAAATCATATCCTAAAAGGTACACTCAAAAATGAAGTGTTTACTGGATGCTGAAAGCTAAGGGTAGATGTCAGCTTCCTCGCTATGTCGGAAGTACTATTGTGTGGAAGAGGGAAAAGCCTTTGTTTTCTTTGGCGCCAACGGATAGACTAAGAGCAGATAGGAAGGAGTCATAAAGATCCAAAGTCACATCAATAGGAAAAGAACATTCGAACAATTCAGAGAAGCTGTGGCAATCCTCTAAGGAGGGTGGGGTCCTGTCTTTGAATTTGTTCAGGAGTTGCTGGAGCAGCCCCTGGAGCAGCCCCTGGCAGTGATCCCACAAGATACCTCTGACTTGGGTCAGTGAACCAGACGACCTCCAGTGTTTCTTGTAAGTGGTAAATTTGATGTTTAGAAAACCAGGGTGGCTTTCTCTATAAGTAGGCTGAGAAGAGACTCAGCTGATGGGGAGGAGTAGAGTGGGTCAGCTAGCTAGTCTGTGGGATGAGTTTTCTTTTGCGTTGGTAAGTGGAGATGCTGTAAACAGTTTCTTATTCTGCTCCATATTTGTCCAAACAAGGGTGTTTTTGCTGGAACTAATGTAAATATGTGCTTTCTAATGGATCCATTCAGCCAGGGCACTGGCTTACCAGGAAGGCTCCCTCTTCAACCTAGAATCAAAATCCAAGTTGTTTCCAAAATTAATCAACAAAAACTAAACACATCAGAGTCTATATCTGCATCAGTTCTTAGATATAGAAATTACTCTTTAAAAAATCCAAGTCAGGGGACCTTCTTGGTAAGCAGACAGGTAGACAAAGTCATAAAAGCAATCTGCCTTACAGAGTCAAAGTAGGATAAGCATCAGGTCCTGGAACGTCCCCAAGAATCATCCCAAGGCGTGAGCTTGGACAGATAGCCTTTTGTCCCTCTAAGAATCTCAAGAATCATCAGAAGGTTAGGTCATGATTAATACAATTATCCCATCAGTCCTGGGTGGATTAATAGCCTAGTATCCAAAATAAAACATATTAAGAAACTATGGATCCATCAGTCTAAACACCAGACTCCTCCCTGTCTTATAATAATAATAATAATCCCTGGATTATTCCATGGGATCTAAACAGTAATGTAAACATTTGCACCACAGTGATAGGGAAAGTATAACATGTGGTTTGTGATCTGTGGGTATGGCATCATTCCTGGGCTGAAACAGCCTGTCCCTGTCATTTATCAGTGTGTGTCCTGTTGGTGGTTTGGGACAATGGCATCATTCTCGTGTCTACCCAAATGCAGCCATCCTCAACCCTCAAAAAGTGGTCAAGAACTGCTTGCAAAAACGGAGTTTCTCTGGGCACAGAACAGCCTGAAAACCACTCTTTAACACAATATGGAATCACTTAGATCCAGGCACAGCCTGATCTCAACAATAGATGCTTGAAATGGAAGGTTATAGCCACAGCAAGCAAACGTTCTTAGTGGGTCTCTTCTAAAGAAGAGCTCACTCTCCAGGCCTGTGGGAACAGATCCTGTGATAAGCAAGAACACATCAAGTATTCCACTGCTCTTCGCAAAGATTTCCCCATCAGTGAGCTCTCCAAGAAACATCTCCCGTGACTGCATGATGTCTCAGGAAACAAAAGCAAGTTGGAAATAGTGACTTTGAGAGTAGAAGTCTACCACAGAGCCTTGGTCATGGGCTGAGCCTGAGACAGTACATGGTTTAGGAAGAAAGTGTAGTTAAAAGGAAGCAAACACCAGTTTACTTCCATAGTCTCTCTGATTTACCAAGTGAGGGGAATCACTTCCGGGGGCACCATGGTCTCATCTGATCAGTGAGAGAGCAACACCTCCTTGACACCTTGTCGAGCTGCACACTTCAGCACAAGAGCACAGAAGGCTGAGTGGTGAGCACAGAAGACTGAACGGTGAGTGCAGAAGACTGAACGGTGAGAAGACTGAGCGGTGAGCACAGAAGACTGAGCCAAGACTGAGCGGTGAGCACAGAGTACCTCATGTGGAGTCCTGGAAGGGAAGATTCCTGCCGTTCACTTACTCACACCTTACGCTTCTAATGTCCCCACGTTTGGGAAGTGGAAACTCCCCTAATTTTCAAGGTACTTATAAGCATTAAATGAGATAATGTCTAAATCCTCTTAGCAGAGACTTGGAAATGGGCTTCTGAGAACAATGTCACAGTCTGTCACTTAACTGTGTGAGTAAACAGGAGAATTAAGCTCATGCCATACAGGAAATGCAGATGAAACTAACAAAGTAGCACACTGCCTCAATTTATGGAAACACACAACAAATGAATTCTTCATCCCAAGGAGGGTGACTGTGCTAGGAACCTGTAGGTCTGTTCCCTTGGGAGAAATGAACAATGTGGGCAGCTCTCTCAGATGGCGCCTTCCTATGTGGTCCACTACCTTCTCATTCCAAAACGTTGCTTCTTGGGTTTTTGATCTGCCTCTGTCAGGAGACATAGCTCATGATCATTTTATTCATATTACAAATCTGACATCCGTCAGAGACGATCCTCACATTAGCAACAAATGCCCTTGGCTCCTATTCTCTTCAGCCTCAGTTATGCAAAGGAAATGCCTTTTCAAGGATGTCCATCCAAATTAGAAGATATTTGGTTTGGTTCTCATTGCCTGAGTGATCAGTGAGGTGGAGCACTTTGTCCTGTATATAACCAAGTCCAATCATTGCTGCTCTGAAATATGCATGGATACGGATTGTCCACCAAAGCACAGAAACCTACAGGTGGCCACACACCCCTCCCACATCCACAGCTAACTGCAAAGAACTCTTGTGCCAGGGGTGGAGCCTCCCAAACTCCACCTCACCCCATGCTGGAATGTTGATCACGTGTAGGTCTAGTACAGATAGGTAACCAAGACTGTTCTTTTTTGTCATGTGTGTTCTTGGTTGCCTTGTTAGAAGGTAGTGACTGTATTAGGTGATTTATTTCTGTTTATCTCACTGGTCTGTGTGCATTTTTTTTTATTCTAGTACCTTACTGTTTGGGTCAGTATGGCTTTGCAATATAATTTCTAATCAAGAAGTTCTTTTTTTTACTCTCAAGATATCTTTGGCTACTCAGGATAGTTTCTTACAAAGTTTAGACTTTGTACTAGTCTGTGAATAATGCTTCTGACATTTTGACAGAGAATTGTAATCTATATATTGCACCAGATAGCATAGGCATCTAAACAGTTTGAACTCTTTTCATCCATGAACAGGGGTTGGCCTTCCCTGTATTCACATCAGCTTCCTTCACCAGTGTCCTATAGCTTTCAGATCACAGATCTTTCACATCCCTCATGAAATGCTTTCTGAGTATTTTTGGCATCTACCTTACAGTGTTCCAGAATCCTAGGTGCAATGAAAATAGCATAATTACAAAAGAAAGATAGGTAACAACTAATTCTAATATACCATCTGCAAAAATGTTTGTTGTAAAAGGAAGGCAGCAACTGTACAGTGGCAGTAGTCATATTAAGATCACAGGGGCCACTGGCCACTCTCCTCCCGACACTCATGGTCTTGTCTCTGCTGCGATCTTGTCATTGATAAGATCTTGTGATGTCTCTGCTCTTGCTTCAGACACCCAGCCATCATGGAGACCATCACAGTTAGCTACACCCTCCCTAAAGCAGGCCAAGTTCTCTTGTCTTGCACTGATACATGTGGAGATGCAGATCACAATCTAAAATGTTGTTTTTGTTTTTAAGACAGATGATGGCATTTACTCAGTGGGAAGAGACACTTGCTACCAAATGTAATGTCCTGAGTTCAATCTCTGGAGTAGTAGAAGGAGAGAACTGACTCCCACAGGTTGTCCTCTGACTCCACATGCACACTATGGCATGCATGCACAATAACATACACACACACATGCACACACAAATAATGAGAGAACTGTAATGATTTTTTAAATTAGATATTTCCTTTATTTACATTTCAAATGCTATCCCGAAAATTCCCGATACCCTCCCACCGCCCTGCTCCCCTACCCACCCACTCTCACTTCTTGGCCCTGGCGTTCCCCTGTACAGGGGCATATAAAGTTTGCAAGACCAAGGGGCCTCTCTTCCCAATGATGGCCGACTAGGCCATCTTCTGCTACATATGCAGCTAGAGACACAAGCTCGGTGGGTACTGGTTAGTTCATATTGTTGTTTCACCTATAGGGTTGCAGACTCCTTCAGCTCCTTGGGTACTTTCTCTAGCTCCTCCACTGGGGGCCCTGTGTTCCATCCTATAGATGACTGTGAGCATCCACTTCTGTATTTGCCAGGCACTGGCATAGCCTCACTCGAGAAAGCTATATCAAGGTCCTTTCAGCAAAATCTTGCTGGCATATGCAATAGTGTATGGGTTTGGTGGCTGATTATGGGATGGATTCCCAGGTGGGGTAGTCTCTGGATGGTCCATCCTTTCGTCTCAGCTCCAAACTTTGTCTCTGTAACTCCTTCCATGGGTGTTTTGTTCCCTATTCTAAGGAGGAATAAAGTATCCATACTTTGGTCTTCATTCTTCTTGATTTCCTTGTGTTTTGCAAATTGTATCTTGGGTATTCTAAGTTTCTGGGCTAATATCCACTTATCAGTGAGTGCATATCAAGTAACTTCTTTTGTGATTGGGTTACCTCACTCAGGATGATATCTATTCTTGGGCAAATGGATGTAATGATTTTTTAATGCATCAAATGAGTCCAGCTTATTGTAAAGGAGAATGCTATTTGGGCTCTTTGTATGCAGTTAGTTTTAAAGTAGCTAATTTATTTTGGGTAATTTGAATTATTGGGCGGTAGTGGTATCTTTTTCTCTCACCTTTTGTGTTTTAGAATTTTGCTTCTACAAACATCTCCAAAGGTGAATGGCTCTTCAGCAATGAACTGTTATCTATTTTTCACAACTCAGGAAGTCATCCTAGATCACTGAGCCCTCTGAACACTATGATTACACTCAACCAGGAAGCTAAGCACAATAAGAGATTAAGAGTGATCATTAATAATATGGGGTTGGGGACATGGCACAAAGGATAAATCATTTGCCATACAAGTGTAAGGAGTGGTGTTCCAATCCCTACTCAACATAAATGCTGGGTACAAGAGATGGCTCCCTTGTAATCCAGTACTTGGGAGGTACTAATAGGAGATCCCTGAAGCAAGTTGGCTCCCTACCCTGACTAGTGAGCTCTGGGTTCAACGCAGAGCCCCTTCCTCAAAGAATAATATGAAGAGTAAACAAGGAAGGTACCTGACATCAACCTTAGGTCTTCACATGAAAACACACACCCATACATGTACACATGAGCATAACTTATGAACATGTATAGACATAAATTCCTACACTTATAAACATGCAAAATTTTAAAAATAACACAATAGAGCATTTGCAGAAATATATTATAACAAAAGTTACTTGAAACAGAAATTGTTTGTTTCTAGGACTGTCTACATATGTAATTGAGAGGGCAGAAAGTAAAACCACAAATGGGGGACTGTTGTTCACCCTCCTTGACTCGATGCAAGTCTTTCTCCATTCCTACTGCTGGAGGGATCCAACAGTACATGTGCCCCACCCGTTCTCTAGCCCAGATCACTCAAGGATCCCACACATCATGATACGCCATGCATAGAGTAGGGGTTAAACCTTGCAGCCAGGCGGCCAGCTCAGAGATACAGAGACAGGTCACAGTTGGCCTTTCCAACACTAGCTAGCTCACAGGACATTCCAGATCCCAGGTTTTTCAGAGAACTGAAGTCCCTGGTGCTATTTGCACATCACTGAGGGCAGAGATCTCTTTCCTGTGTTCTTAAAAGAACAAAGACGTTCAAAATAGACTCGTTAACAAACGCTAAGAGTCTGTTAAAACAAGCTGACTCATTGCGGGAGATCAAGTTATGCACAGGATGGTTTGGTAAAGTCCTGGTCTCTGAATTGCTCTTCAAATGCGTTGTAGGAGTGGCTTTGAGGTGGGAAGTGGATAAGTCATAGGAAAAAATGTAAGAGGTGCCAATGTGGTTGGACCAACTGTACGACAGACTTTGCAGCCCTACTGACTTTGGAAATCAGAACAGGCATTACAATGCAGGCCACCCTCCTTGGCTCACACCTCGGGTTCTCTTGCATCTAGCTAGATTATTTTCCTCTTCTTGCTGGGGAATTTTCCATGTCATGAAGCCCATGCTGGGTGGCTGGAACTGCCACTTTCTGGGGGTGTCCAGACACTTAGTCTCCTCTGCATCTTCTTTTACCCTTTCTCAGTTTTATCTCTGCTGCCTGAAATACAGTCATCTGTGGCCAATTTTCTAATCCTTGTGTCTCCAGCAACTGTTTCACTCCTGAGTATTTCACCCCCCCCAAGTCTCAAGGTCACTGTCCTTTGCCAAGGTACACCTGGACATTGCCTTCAGCATCTTCAAGTAGCAATCTCTCCAAAAGCCAAACAAACACCATCTGCCTCATGTCCAATTGCAAATCAGAGTTACTTCTTCGCTAAGCATTTAGCCTTCCCAATGCCTTGACCCTTTAATACAGTTAGTTGCTCATGTTGGGGTTACCCCAACCACAAAATTACTTTTGTTGCTACTTCAGATATCTGAGAGGTGAACCCCCCCCAAGGGGCCATAACCCACAGGTTGAAAACCATCTCAATAACTGTTCAATCACTTCATGAATAGCCCTTTTTAACAATTATCCACGTTCTGTGCTCAGACGATCTCTCTGGAGGCTCATCCTGAGCTTCTTCAAACACTTCCCTGATGAACAGTCTTCAGGATTTATTTCTAACACATTTACAAATACTTAGACTCCAATACAGCTCTTGTTCGGTAGACACTTAGCTTTTGCGCATTCATCAAGCCAGGTTTTTTTTTTTTTTTTTTTTTTTTTTCACAACAGGTCACTCACCCTTTGTGGCTGAAAGCCTTGGGGCTCTGGCTTGCTAATGCCTTTGCCACCCTCTGCTCTTTACATTTTCCATTCTTCTCTGCCTTCTGGTCATTTCTTCATGTTGCCGCTCTTCAGTTCATTTCTGGTGGACTGGGACAGCTTCCTGTCCCCTGCACTGGGATTCTGCGACATGTTTAGGAAACAATGACTTTGTCCAGATGTCTTTGTTTTGAGGGTGGCAAACCAGTTTGGTGACCTACTCAAAAGAACACAGAATAAGACATGGAGCCTACATAGAACTAGCCAGGATTTTGAGTTCCGTGCTAATATTCTATGTTTTGTGTGTGTGTGTGTGTGTGTGTGTGTGTGTGTGTGTGTGTGTGTGTGCGCGCGCGCTCTAAGGGATGCTACAGCTTAGAGTGGTCCATGCTGTGGTTGCTACTGATAGCTTCACCTGGTTCTTGACATCCAAGGGATGCAGAAGACCTGGGGTGGGGGTGGGGTGGATGGTAGGGGTTGGAAAAGTGGGCAGCCTTTTGAAAAGTTCCTCATGTCTTGTGGTTTTGAAAGGAAACCACATTAGTGGACACTAAGGCTGTTGGAGACAGAAGTCATTTTTACAGATTTCAGCCTTTTGGCTTGTTAGGGATGTTCTCCAGAAAGCAAGCTCAAAAGTTAAAGCACTCACCTTTCACCTTCACCGGTAAGGTGTAAATTAATCCAAGAGAGGGTGTAAGGAAGCAGGAAGGAGACAGGGTCATCGTAGAAAGGTAACTGTCCTGGCAGGAATCATGATATACTAGAGAGACTCTGTCCCTCCCTTTTGCTATCACACGGCTGAAACAATGGTGCCTCAGAAATTGGAATCTCTCCAGGAATTCCATGCTGGGCAGAGAAGTTTGAAGGCTGGGTGCAGCCAGAGGAAGAACTTCTGACAAGTTGTCAGATCACCTTCCCGACAAGACTGAACTGAGACAGTGAAGCTGATAGCCAACCAGTTCAAGCCTCTGGCCCTCTGAGTATGAACCTGATGCTGGCATCCCCAAAGATGGACTTGGCGAGGCACAGAACCTCTTTGTTTCTCTTTCCCAATGTGGTCCACTGAATGAATCTCATTTGTCTGCTTTTCACTACTAAGGTACTAGGTAGGGGCTCTGACCGTGAGGACAGAAGCCTTGCAGAATATCTACCGGCTGCCGTCTCAAGGGAAGCCACAGAGCAGAAGGCAGGCACATGTGTCTGCAGGACGCACCATGTTTGTCCTGAAAGGCTGCTGAACTGAAAGACCACACGGGTGCATCTCAAATGAGGGAAGCACAGGGAGGCTTCTGTCCAGTTAACTGTTTCTGTACGAGTCAAGGTTTGCCCAGTGGGAGGATCCACTGCTCTCCCTCGACAAGTATCTGTACTCACCCTGTGAGATCTCACTTTCTGTGAGATGACAGACCACGGAGCTGGAAGAACAAAAAATCTCATCCACACCCATTTGAATGATGGTGGATGTGAGAATCTGGCTTTCTCCTTCTCTGTAAAACAAGCTATTCAGGGATGGAAACCCAACTGCAAAATATACAGATACTTTGCAGCCTGGTTATTCAAGTCCTTGGTGGTCTTCAAACCTGGGGAAGACCATTGTACAAACATTGTTTGTACAATGAAAAGCAGCAAGGGTTACATATAAGGTCTTTCCCCTTTGGAAATCTTGTTTTCCAGTGTCCCACTCACATGAAAATGCTTAGACATTACTTCTCTGCTGTCTCCATTGGGCTCCAGGGTCACCTTTATCCTGTGTACTGGCTGGTCTTGTAATGTGAACTTGACACAAGCTGGAGTTATCACAGAGGAAGGAGCCTTCCTTGAGGAAATGCCTCCATGGGATCCAGCTGTAAGGCATTTTCTCAATTAGTGATCAAGGGGAAGGGCCCTGTCCAGTGTGGGTTGTACCATCCCTGGGCTGGTACTCATGGGTTCTATAAGACAGCAAGCTGAGCAAGCCAGGGGAAGCAAGTCCGTAAGCAGCACCCCTTCATGGCCTCTGCATCAGCTCCTGCCTCCAGGTTCCTGCCCTGTGAGTTCCTGTCCTGATTTCCTTTGGTGATGATCAGCAATGTGGAAGTATAAGCTGAATAAACTCTTTCTTCCCCAACTTGCTTCTTGGTCATGATGTTTTGTGCACGAATATAAACCCTGACTAAGACATCTGTATCTTGCTTCTATACATATAAGGGTCCTGCCTGAGGTCCTTGGGACATTTTGCCCAACAAGCCCGACAAATTATTTGCTTGTTGCCAACAAGTGTCTTGTTTTTACTACCATGTCTTTAAAGCTTATTTTAATAGACCACAGAAGAAATCACCCTGTATTTTTTTTTCAGACTTGACTTAGCTTTTCATAAACTATTAAATATTGGCTTATTTTGCTGTATGCATCTTAGAAGTTCACGACTTTTGCCTAAGTGTATCTGGAATTTGACGGAGGGTGTTTTACAATTATAGGACAGCATTCAAAGAACTAATACCCCAAACACATTAGTTACCACGTCCTGGAACGGGACATAGTCAGGTTTCTGATTTTCAAAACTAAGTTATATTTTTCTGAACAGCATTGTCAGGAAAATTATCACTCTACATGGAGAAGACTAGGCAGTGTCCACCTCTCCTCTTAAGATTCCAATGACAAACAAAAATTTTCTCCTGGGGAAAGCAATGGAAGGGAGAAGGGCTCACAAGCCCCCACCCCTACCTTAGAAGCTACTAATGGCTTCTGAGAGAAGAAAGGTCAGTTTTCTTTATACCGATGGCCCCTAATAGATTGACTGTGCTCCAGTGGATGGTCCCATACCCACTGAGTGTGCAGACAGAAACTAAACTGGGTGATGTTTTAATTTTAAACAACATGGAATTTGGAAGAGGTGAAGGCTTATCTGAGAGGAGTTGGGGGAGATGGAGAATGCATATAGAAATAAAATGAAGGATTAAACATATTCTAAAGGCAGCAAGAAAATAGACAATATTTCCATGCAAAGGAAAAGGAAAGGCAAGAATGATAGCCACCTTCTTTCTCATCAGGTATTAACCAAAAGCTTAAAGAAAATGAACAAACAGTTTCAAAGGATTGAAAGAAAAAAAATCAACCAAACCCAATTTCTCCTCGCAGTAAAAATGGTTGGAAGAAGGGCAGGGGGTCTGTCTGCCAGCTGCCCATCTCCCTGTTCTTGGACAATTGAGGGTAAAAGAAATCATTTTAGACAAACATAAGATGAAAGATTTACTATCAATAATATTGAAGAAATTATTTTAAGCAAAAAAAGAGTAAGCTAAAGATAAATGTGGACATGGAAAAAACTAATAAAGAAAAAATTAATATAGTCGTTATCATCCTAGGATCTGTAGCTGTAGCCTTAAATGATAACCAAGCATCTAGAGGAAAAATCTTACATGTGTTGTGGCATTTATAAGTAGGAAAAGAACTTAAATGACTTAATGTATATATATATATATATATATATATATATATATATATATATATATATATATATTATATATACATATCCATATATTATATCTATCCATATTATATATCCATTTTAGATATCCATATTATATATTATATCCCTATATACATACATTTATATGTGTATATATGTGTGTGTATTTACATATGTGTATACATACATACATATACTTGATTCAACAGAATATTTAAGAATGATTGAAAATCCTATAATGTCCTAAATGTCAAGGATGTGGTTGGAAATCACTCATCTTGACTTGAACCCAGAAAAAAAGAATCTCAACTAAATAAAAAAGAAAAGAAAGACAATTACCATCTGCCAGCGCTGACACAATACAGATGTTGAAATGGAGCAGCAAGGACTTTGCCCGGCCATCATAAACTACTTCAACAGGCAATTACAACACTACAAAATCTCTGCAGAGAAACAGGAGAAAAACAAAGGAAGAAAGCAGAAACAAGGGCAAACTTTAGACCTAAACTCTCTAACTGGAATTGCAAGCCATGGATGGGCTCAGTAACAAGATGGAGAGGACAGAAGACAGAATCATAAAACTTAATGACAGAACGCTACAACCGCCCAAGTCTAGCAACAGAGAGAACACTTTGGTTTTGAAAATCCAGCAGCAGAGCCTTAGGGATTTGTGGGATTGCCAATATGCCAACAAAAGACCCAGAATTACTGTGATGATCATTCCAGAAGAAGAGAAAAAAAAATGAGGGTAGGGATGAAAAACGTATTCTACTCAAGCAAAAAAAAAAAAAAAAACAAAAAACAAAAAACAAACACAAAACAAACAAAAAAACCCTAATAATTTCCCAAATTAGGCAAAGATATAAACCGAAAAATTCAGTACCCTAGGTGAATAGCAAACAATAGAGTCCTGAAGGAAACGGTATCAACACGCAGCACAGTAGACCTTATAAAGACAAGTGAAACAGTAAAATTGCCCTTCGCCTGTTAAAAACAAACAAAACAAAACAAAACAAAACAAAACCAGACAAACAACAACAACAACAATCAGTTCCCCCATCAGAAACCAGAATCGGAGAAGCACAGGGTAAAACCGAGCCAACCCTGAGTCATATAGCCATCAAAAGTAGCCTTCAAGAATGAAGAGGAACTCAACACGTTTTCAAAGGAAGAGAAGACAAGGGAGTGGTTAATGCCTGTTCTTGATCTTGAACTAGCTCTTTGGGGTGTTCTTCGGAATGTTGAGAAGGACAAAAACATACACACACATAAATGTCTTAATTCCCTTTCCTGACATACAGCTAGTTTGGAAACAGAATTCAGCATTTTCTGAAGTGTTCAATGTATGGAAAAAACATGGTTAGGTCGATCCCACTATAAGTGAAGGTCTCAGAAAACTCAGCAGAAAGGAACATCTTTACACATCAGGGTTTGTTTATATATAATGCTGATATGCTGGAGCCTTGTCTGCTTGTGCATAATGCTTAGAAGCACCACGAAACACTATACCATGAGATACCCCTTATGAGCTATTGATACATGAGAGTCTAATTCTAAAACCTTTCAAATAAACCACGGAGAGGCAATTTAAAAAGGAGAGTGAGTGCACAGAAAACAAAAATTAAATAGTTCCAAATAGGGTAATCATTGCAATTAATGGACAGAGTGAATAATAAATGTATTAGTGGTCATTCTTCTATCATCTGTTGTGTTTGACAAAGAGGTTGGAGAGTAGGTAGGTACGGCACCAAATATAACTACTAAAATTTTCTTTCTTTGTATATAGGAAGAAGTTGTTGTTGTTGTTGTTGTTGTTGTTGTTGTTGTTGTTGTTGATGATGATGATGATGATGATGATGCTTTGTTTCTCTCTTTGGGTTAGTCATAGCCAGATGAAAATAAGTTTGGTTCTACCAGAATGTTCTAATCTTAAACCAAGATGAAAAAACCCCTCTGATTTGCTTTTTTTGGTGATTTATTCAGACATGTAGTGAGCAACCACCTCCTCAGTGTCATATCTGTCCCACACCGTGCAGGGATGAGGTGAATGTGACAGGTTCAAGACCTCCCTCTTCACAGGGATACAGTGAGCATGATGGTGGATGAGATATCTTTATTGTGACAGTGATACCCTCCATCCAGGGATCAAATTTGATATTCTTTCTCTCATGGCCACAGACTCTAAGTACCATATTTCTCTCTTCTTCTCACCTAGATGCGGAAGCAAGACAGAAGTCTCCTCCAAGATGGTAGTCAGAGCACAGCATTAGTGCCCCTGGGTAGACTTTACGATTGTTTCAAAATGTGACTTCTTCCCCTGGAGCCTGGTGCTCTTCAGTGCTGTCTACAATGTAATGGGTTTTGTAATAAATGGCAGACTTATGGTGGCTAGCTCTAGTATTGAAGATGGTTGGTATCTGGAATAAACTGCTGGCCAGACAACATTTACAACTGGACAAGGAGGATACAACAGCAGAAGAGATAACACAGGAGCTCCTGGCTCAAGCCTAGAGCCACAGCTTTAAGAGTGGAATGGAAAACAGCATTAGAATATATCAGTGATTTCATATATCAGTAATGCATTAGAGTATACCAGTAATATCTTCCTATATCTGTAGCAAGTGAAAAGGTAATAAAACATCAGGGTTAATCAGCTTTGACTCATAGAGAGAAAATTTCAAATATAAAACTTCAAAGAAAAAAACCTAATTTTAACTTACTAGTTTCAGAGGGTTCCATGCACGATCAGTTGGTTCTGTCACATTCTGGGTTTTTGTGAGGCAGGCCATCTTCATGGGACCATCTCATGATGGAATACTCACTCCATGATGGATGAAATGTAGAAAAAGAGAAGCTAGAGTCACAATTCACTCTTCAAGGACTCACCCGAGTGGGCCTGTTTCCTTCCACGGGGCTCCACTTCTGGCAGATTCCATCTCTGCCCAGAAACACCAAGGCGAGCGACCAAGATTTTAGTAAATGAGACGTTGGCCTTCCAGTTTGTGAAGCGTCTCAAAGCAAAGTGTAATAAATTGCAAATACAGAAACAACTGCAGAAATAATTGTTGATGTATCCAGAAGTCACACTGACTTGATGTTAACATGACTCCTGTTTAAAAGGTCGTAAATTGAATTAAAATTCAGCTACATGTTCATTCTATGAATAAAAGTAGATTTTGAAGATATAAATGCTAAGTTTTTAAAAATGACAGTTTTTTTCTGATATGGCACATAAAACACGACTCTTATTTATGGACATACACAATCAGAAAACAGAAACAGACACACGAGGTGGACAGTCCCGTAACTCAAGACGGTTGTCCCTAAGGAGGGTATTAGGAAGTCTGCATCAAGGTGCCAGGGAAAGGTGCTACTTCACAAACTGCTACATATTTCACTTGCCTAAAATCCAGGGAGAAATGACCGTTGACTTTTTCATTTTTGTATTCTATAGCAAGCCAGGGGGTGTTTGCAGACGATTTTGCAGGAAGCTACACAGGGACCACTGGGTTCCACCCACACAAAGGCTGATGGGAACAGTAACCTCAGCAGTGGGTCTCACACCTCGGGAACCTTTTAGAGTCTCACCCTAAATGCTCATAACTCTGCCTTTGATTGCTCTGGGATTTAATTTTAAAAAAAAAACAAAAACAAAACTGGGCCATGTTTAAAAGAGCACTGAGCTAACTAGGAATAGATGAATGCAAGATAAAAGAACAAACAAACAAACAAACAAACCAATCCCTTCAGAAGGTCTAAGAATCCTGCCTGGGTTAAACTCTGGTTCCAGTGTGTAAGACAACAGTGATGTTTGTGTGGCTTACATAAAAGAGTTTCACTGCTACGGAGCCTTAGGAAACTCACAGGCTGTTTCAAGGTGGCCCTGACATGGGAAACACAGCCTTACTAGTTGTTTGTAGGGTGACACTCTGATCAGGTGTCACGTGTGTAATGTGCTTCTCTTCTTCATTCCTGCCATGACCATGAATTTGAAGCGGTTAGGGGTGTGCTGAGCCAAGATAGGCCTGCTCTGATTCAACTGACTTCTTTTCATTCAGAATCTCGAGATTTATGGCTTGGAAGAAATCCAGGCCGACAGAGACCGGCGTTTGTTTGGCTGGAAGAGAATACCTAATATTAATGAGGAGTGGTTTTTTGTTTTAAGTCAACTACTGGGCAAGCCACTGCCTTTCTTCGTTTCTGAAAACAGTGCAGGTGGAAAGCGTATGTAAATGAGGCTTGTCTGCAAACCCCTGCTTGCACATAAGCCAACTTTTCCTGCTTGAGTGGTTTTTTAGAATCACATTAAAACCTATTCATTATTTTAATATTGAAGGCCAACTTCTCACAGACTCATCTTCTTGGGACGTCCTGACCACCAGCTGTGAAAGCCAGGAAGACTCAAAGGCTCTGAGAATTGCGAGGGATCAACATAATGGTGTCTGGCAAGGCATGAGAGTGCAGTCCATCTGTCTGCTGAGGGTGACAGGATCAGAACGTGGGCTCAGGGTAGATGAACTCTGGGATGCATGGACACTCCACAGTCACCTCTCTACTATGTGCACCCTGGGACACACACATACTTGGGTATATGTATCCCACACATACACACATATGTACACACCTGTTCCCATGCACCAGATGTAAGACAGAATTGCACGTCTCTGCTCTGTTCTTTTTTAATTTTTCCTCTTTAAATGAAGATAAATGAAATCAACTTGTACAAATTCTTGATTAAGTGAAACCTGTTCAGTTTCACTTGTGGCTTTAAATGTCACAATGTTGGTGGTTTATATGATGAAATCAAACTTGTGAGATATTTGCACGTGTTCGAAAGAAGGCGAGGACTCTCTGTAGTCCTCAGAAGCAAGGCGATGAATACATACCTTCCCCAGTTTGTTCATTGTCATAATACAATGTCCATTTGTGATTGAGGCTACCCATGCTATGGGAAGAACAAGCTTCTAATATGAACTAATCCAAAGCAACAAATGATCCTGAAAAGACACCCATATCAATTCATTTTGGTCTTTGTCTATATAAGAATGTGTAGGAAAATACTATTGTAACCACTATTTAGGAAGTTTCATTTGTTTCAAGTCTTTTTTTGACCTGATTTCTCCTCCTGCTCTCTCCCTATTTCTACAGATGATGTCTTTCTGGAAAGACACACGGAGCCTAGAATCAAGCCTTCTCACTGTAGCGAGCCTGTCACAGACTGGAGTGACAGCAGAGCCCATGCCCTTCTGTTCTCTCAATCCCACAAAGGCCACAAAGGAACAGAGGCAGGATCCGTGACTGATGACTAAGCCATGCCGGGAGGAAGGCGCTGATGCCGCTCCCTGCCATACGTCATGCTGTCAATCCGTGACTTTCCAGGATTCTTTGAAACTCATGCTATTTTTAGTGGCTGAAATTTAATATGTGTCGCTTGTGGGTATACATTTACATATCACGTCCAGGACATACAACACTGCACACAACACTAGGAGCTGGGGAAAATGAAGGCAGGGCTTTCTATGAAGTAACTGGCCTTTGTTATCTCCAACCAGTAGGACAAGGGCCAAACAAAGCCTTACCCTGGTATTCTTGACAGCCCGTTGTCTGAACCCATACGAATTATCCAGTTCCATCATCCACCTTCTGGGAGATCATTCCGAGGGTTCTTTCCCCAAAGCTCTGCATCTCTGCTGGGCTGTCTGTGACCTTGAGAAAGCTGTTTCTTCTCGTTCACATCCATGCGTCCTTATAGCCATGCCTAAGTGGTAAGACCTGGGTGTTTGTCTTTCTCATGCCAAACCCAGACTCTGCTGAGTATAAGAAGAGGAGCTAGGAGAGGAGAAGAGGAGGGATTCCAAACGTTCTGCCTCTCGTAGCAGGCATTACCCATCATCCTAGAGATCATGCAAATGACATTGTGATATGCTGATGTAGCGCAGCTGCAAGGAGACTGTGAGGCCACTGTGCGCTGACAGGGAGGCTCTGCAAGGTGTTTTGATATGTCAGATAAAGACAGGACTGGTAGCATCTGAATGGCAAATGTTCATCAGTGGAAAGCGGGGTTGGGGGTAGGAAAGCACTCAAGAAGCCAACATTGGGGAAAGGCTAGAAGAAGCTGAGGAGGAGGGTGACCCCCATGGGAAGACCAGCAGTCTGGATGAACCTGGACCCCCAAGAGATCTCAGACACTGAGTTACCAACTAGGCAGCATACGCTGGCTGGTCCGAGGCCCCTGACACATATATAGCAGTGGACTTCCTGGTCTGGCCTCGGCGAGACAAGAGGAACCTAGCCCTTGAGAGACTTGGAGCCCCAGGGTGTGGGGAGCCGTGGGAGTATGGTAACATCCTCTTGGAAACAGGGAAGGAGAAATGGGATGTGGAAATGTCAAAGGGAGGAACGAGAGGAGGATAGTGACTAGAGTGGAAAATTATTTAAATTTTTTTTTTAAAGAAGCCAACATTACAGCCGCTTGCTAACAGCCTTTTAATTTGGTGGATGAGGAAACCATCAGATAGGAGGCAAATGTTTTAGGGGTTTGATGATAATTACTTCACACTTCCTGGCTCATACACCTTACTAAGGCGTTACTTAATTTTTTTTTTCAAATATCAAAGTGGAACTATCATTTCTTGGAGTGATTCCAATCATTTCAAATTGGCGTGTGAGGGAGAATTGTGTGTATTACATATAGATACACAGGAAGACTTCTGACTGGATCTGAAGGCACAGGCCTGTAATTACTAACACTCCAGAGGCCTGAGCAGGATTACAAGTTCAAAGTCTTCTTGGGCTAAGAGTGAATTCATATCTAGCCTGGGGTGGAAGAATCCTGCCTAAAAAGAGAAAGGAGAAGAGGGCCAGGAGTGTAGCTCAATGATAGAGCACTTGCTTAGCATAACAAGACTCCCCATTACACACACACACACACACACACACACACACACACACACACACATCTCTGATCCTTCACACAAAATTCCTTGATAAAGCTGTCATGAGTTACCCATGCACACTGGTGAAGGAGAGGGAGGAGAGAGGAGGGAATGAAGCAGAGGAAAGAGAGGGGGTGGTGGAGAACAAAGAAGGGAAAGTGGGAAGGGAGGGGAGGGGAGAGGGGAGTCATATGGGGAAACAGAAGGAGGGGGTGGGAAGAGGAGGAAGAGAAGGAAGGAAGGAGAAGGAAGGACCCAAGAGAGGAGGAAGGAGGAGGAACAGAGCCTCAGCCTGAAAGAACTTTTGGAATGACATTTTTGATAATTTTGTTACCATCCCCCTTTTGAACAAAAGCCCCACGTTTCCTGGCTTGCTTTGCCATTGTTCCATGGTGGCCTTAAGTGATGGAGAAAAAAGTGCCAGCTTCCCCAGACTGGAAGACACCTCTCTCATCTTGAAAAATACCTACATTTAATCAGGTCATTTTCTTATTAAACTCTTTGCATTTTTTATTCTTCCTTGCCACAGAGACTGAGTGGGAAGTGCCTGGTGTTGAAGTTGGAGCACGGGCTGGGCACAGCTCAGGAAGCTCTGCCCTCAGCACCCACAAGGCAGGACCATGACAGTATACTTGGCAGTGCCTCTAAACTTGTGTTCTTTCTGACTTGAGTGTCTCTCGCTTGGCCTTTCTCAGGTCAGCTGGGCCCTAAGCTTGCTAACTGTTGGTTACAGATCCTACAGTGACGCAGGAGCTCAGAGCCAGTGTCCTCTGAGAAGAATTCTTCTTCTAGACGCACCATAATTAACCTTTGGTGCATTGGTTGTCAGGTGAGGCCTGAATGCCTTAGTCTTCATAGCACACACATATTAATACACAGGAAGATAATCATCACATCCTTTAAAAGTCTCTCTGACGACTGAAATGGCCTGCGCTCATCCAGGTTTTCTATCTAGGCTATGGGGATCATAGATACCAAAGCAGTTGAGTTTAGGACTCTGCAAATGTCTCTCTAAATGGAGCACCATTGGAAAGATTTGACCCTGTCCAGACACACAACAATGTATGCTTATCCACCCAGAGAATCTGGCCAGCATAGCACTAAACAGCAAATTCCTTATCAAGAATTTACATTGGGCTTTGGGATGTGTCTTAGGATTCAGGATGAATATCCCTTGCCACAATCCATGGGAGCAGAAGTATCTTGGCTTTGAGTTTTTTTTTTTCCAAGCTTTGGTATATTTCTCTAGGTATAATATACACAGTTCACTTATATTTCATATACTCCTTATTCACACAGCCTAAAGGTAAGTTTTTGCACAATCTTTAGCACAGGTTATAGTTTGACTATGAAATGTCCCTGTCAGGATGCTGAACTGGTGGTACTGTCTTGAGAAGTGGTATAACTTCAGGAGGTGAGGTCAGGCTAGTAAGTGGGTCACTGTGAGTTTACATTTGTCAGCTATTCCTGGTCCACATTCCTTTCCTAGATCTCTGCTTCCTGTGACCATGAAGTCAGAAAAGGTCTCTGGACCATGACTGAACCAAGCTCCCAAGAAGATCTTTTCCCCCTTGTCTTCATGCTGCCAGGCCATTTATCACAGTGACAAATATCACAGTGCTGATTCATACATTTTTAACTCCAACTTCTCACCCGGAGTCTGTCATACAGGGCTTGAAACATTCAGAAATTAGGAACATTTCAGCCTTTGGATTTGTGGGTTGAGGGTCTCTCTGTGTCTATCTATTTCTTTCTTCCTTTCTTCTTCTCGCTCTTCCCTTCACCACTGTATTGTCCTCATGTGTGTGTGTGTGTGTGTGTGTGTGTGTGTGTGTGTGTAAGATATATGATAGATATATGTTATGATTTTGTTATTACCTGTTTTACTCGAAGGTGTTGGCCTCTCCAATGTATAAGCCATTTGAATTAAAAGAAACAAATCAACCGGCTGTGAGCTGGAGAATATGATGAATTCATCCCACATGCTTTCAAAGCCTTAAGCAAATGACTGGCCTGACCCTGCCTGAGGTCCTGGGTGGCATTCATTCCTCTTGCCTCAGAACCCAGCTCAGGCAGTACCCACACATCATAGGGCCTCCTAAACCTCCTGAATTGGCCATAACCTTTATAGGATCACAGGGAGAGATATTAACGGGGGATCTGGAAAAGTCTGGTGAAATGTCAAACGTTTAGCAGTGATCTTTCCATACCAGAAAGGTCCACTATCATGAAAAGAAAAAAGATTCCTCCCACTGGCATCGAGCCATCCCGTCCCTCCCACAGTGAGGTTCCTGGATACACCCTTACGATTTTAGATTAAAAGGTCCTGGAGCTTTTGTGGCTGGCTGGGTAATCCGCTGCCACACAGACCATTGTCCCACTTGAATTCGCCATAAATACAGAATAAGCTCCTTCCATGAGCTCCCTGCTTTCTGAGAAGGCCGAAAAACTCCTTGGTAACTGGGGCCACTTCCCATCCATGCAGAGGGATTGCAAGACTGCTCCCTACCCCCATCCCAGCCACACAAAGTTCTCTCTCTCTCTCTCTCTCTCTCTCTCTCTCTCTCTCTCTCTCTCTCTCTCCAAGGATTGCATGGCAGGCAGAGAAAACACAACAAAAGCACATGATGTTTGACATGGGAATCTTGTGAGCTATTCACGAGGAGTCTGGCTAATTGACCAAGAGTTGCACTACCACAGCTAGGAGACCTGCCCCCTCCTCCATGAGACGATGTCAAAGCTGCTTCCTGGAAATGCTCTGAAGTCCCCAAGACCCCAAATGTATCTGGGCTCATTTAGTTAAAAAAATGTTGTTCAGACAAATGCTTGCTTGCAGTGGTTTTGCCAGATTTTTTTTATAAGGTTTTTAATTTTTTCTGGTAAAGTTCATTTTTATTAGTTAAAGATTATTAAGTCTTTTAAATGTAGTTAACTGATGCTTAGAACAAAAATAGACATACTAATGATCACTATGCAATATTTCCATATACATATATGTTTTATAGCACTTAAAGCAGACAACACATATCTCTTGAATCACTTGGTATTTCTTTTCTTTTTTATCCCATGCATATATGATGGATCCGTGGATGAGCACACACCATGTTATACATATGGAGGTCAGAGGGCAACTTTGTGGATTGGATTCTCTCCTTCCACATTTATGTGTGTTCCAGGGATTGAAGTCAGGTTGTCCTGCTTCCTAGGCAAGCATTTAATCTACTGAGCTGCCTTAATGCACCCATTTGTCCTTTCTTATGAGAAAGACTTTAAAACTCCTTTCTTTTGGCGGCTTCTTCTTCTTCTTCTTCTTCTTCTTCTTCTTCTTCTTCTTCTTCTTCTTCTTCTTCTTCTTCTTCTTCTCCTTCTCTTTCTTCTCCTTCTTCTTCTCCTTCTTCTCCTTCTTCTTCTTTTTGAGACAGGGTTTTTCTGTACAGTCCTGGCTATCCTGGAACTCACTCTGTAGACCAGGCTGGCCTCGAACTCAGAAATCCACCTGCCTCTGCCTCCCAAGTGCTGGGATTACAGGCATGGGCCACCACTGCCCGGCCTTCTGCTGGCTTCTTGAAGTGTACAGCACATGCCTATTGTCCACAGTCACCCTACTGTGCTGTAACACCTCAAAGCATCTTGCTTCTGTCTAACTCTAACACATCATCTAAGGGCCAACCACTCTTCTCCTCCACCCTCTCATTCCCTCCACACTCTCCCCAGCCTCTGGAAACTGAAGCTCTGCTCATATTCCAGGAAACTGTTTCTCTAGATTCCACACGAGAGTGAGATAGGTTGGTACTCTCTCTTCTATACGTGGCTTACTTCGTTTTGATGATTACCAGTTCTGCCCAAGTCACAAATGTTTTGGGGGATGGGGTGGTAAGATTTATTGTTAATATTGTTTACTTCCCAAGATCTAGAATCACCTAGGAAACAAACTTCAAGATGTATCTATGGAGTAGTTTCTAGATTGGATTGAGGAGAAGAGTCTAACCTTAAGAGTAAGTTGGAGTTCCAGACTGAATAATCAGGAGAAGGCAAGCTGAGAATCAGTATTCATTGGTGCTCTTTCTGATTGTGGACACTGTTACAGGCTATTTGATTATTCTCCACAGAAAGCTTAGTTCTTAGCCAACTACTAAAACATAAATAGATATTGTGCTTGTCAAATGTGGTTAGGTGTGTCCTGTAGAGATGCAGTTTGGGTGTGCCTCTAAAAGACTCCATAGATAAGAATGCTAAAGAATGGAAAGTTCACTCTTATTTTAAGGCAAGTTTCTTGTGTTCTTTGCTCTTCGACCCCCTGCCTAGAGCTACCCCACCATAAGGGTGAAATGACCCCTACTGACTCAGTTTGGAGCCTGCCCCACACGCATAACAGAGATGTGGTTCAGACTGCCAATGGTCAAGGGGAGTACTTAGAGATCTCTCTCTCTCTCTCTCTCTCTCTCTCTGTCTCTCTCTCTCCCTCCCTCCCTCCCTCCCTCCCTCCCTCCTTGCCTCCCTCTCTCTTTCACTCTCTCACTCTCTCTTTCTTTCAAGCTCCAGTTAAGAGAGAGAGATTTTCTGTTTGGGCTTGAAGGACAATCAAGAAGCTGCTGGCCAATTAGAGTAGGAAAGAGAGCTAAGGACCTTTGGGTTTGGAGGAGCTCAGGAGAAAGACTAGTTCAGCAGAAATGACACAGATAGAAAGCTGCTAAAAGCTAGCTGCTTTGTTGTAGAGTTAGACTTGTAAATAGATACGTTGTATACAGTTAAGAAAATAGTTACCTCTCTGAGCTAGCAGGGTTTTTTTTTTTAATCTTCGTTTATACTTCCCATGTCTTTATTTGAATAAATAGATAATTTAAATGGTTGCAGGATACAAAGGGGTAGTCACCTCAAATCCTGTTGACAAGCTTGCTCCACCATGACACTATACCATTGAGCTATCTGTCAAAAATAAAACATTTTTCCTCTTTAAGTTACTCTGGTCATATAAACACTAGTCACACCAAGGAGAAAAATTAATTCATAAAAAGGATACATAATATCTTTTCTTGTTTGAATGAGGCATGTCCCAAGGTGTCAAGATTCTAAGCCAGTGATGCCTAGACTACCCTAGCCCATCCTCACATAGTGGCTGAACAGGAAAGTGCTCTAGCAGAAACCTACAAGTCCCAGGCAAATCTTTCTCCTACCAGCTTGCATAAGTGGTACCAAAGTGTTTCTCAGTGGAGGAACAGTTGTGATATAGGACAGTGGGTAAATACACTCCACAAGAACTTATTATAAATTACAAAGTGGCTGGACAAGAGTTTAAAGATTAAAACCAAACATGGAAATGAAGATCTTTGAGGAGGCAGAAATGTAAATGGCTTGGTCTAATATTTATATACTGTATGCAAGTGTTAAATTATAATACATTCCATAAGTACAAATGTTATGCCGATTTAAAATTTTAAAAATAAAATGTAAGAATTCAGCCTCCTTGTTCTTTTGTGCTGACTACTGAGCAGAGTGACAAGGCTGGACAACGTTTGATGTGACGGATTCTATAGCAGCTTATTCTTCCTTCTCTGCCAAGTCAGGATCACCCTAGAGAGTGGACTCTAAGAGGATTAAAGACCCAGCATGCTGAGATGCTGATGTTGAAAATGAGCAGTTGCTAGAGAAAGGAAAAGAGCTCAGGGGACCCCAGGCAGGGAGGGAGGGTACCACTTCATCCTTCTCTACCTCACCCATAAACCAGATGATGGCAGATTAGAAAGAAGAGCTGAATTTTACAAGTCGGTCCAAAAATCCCGTAGCTACCAGCCTCCTCTCTTCCCTCTTTGCTCCCAATTACAGTAACTAGTGTGGCTTCCCCCCCCCCCCTATTGTGGCACAGTTCAAATCATCTTGAAATGGGCTTATATATGTAGGTGCCTTCAATCTATTAATGTCCATTTTTAAATCCAAATTAAAGCTAAACTCCACAACATGCAAAATTAGAGATAATTAAATGAAGCCTGCATACCTCTTGGATCTGTAAGAGATTTCATATCCATCTCTGGTTCAAAGAGAGATTTTAAATAGAAAGCAATTTTTATACTAAGAAAAACAATGAACCGGAAAGCTAAGCATGACAGAATTTGTATTAAGCTATTAAGAGTTTAGCATTTATCCCTAGTGGTCACTTTATAACAGTGTCAATTCTATGACTAAAATTTTGATCAAAATGCAGCATCCAGCACCAAAATAGAAAAGTGTATAATATTTTTAAATGAGTAATAAAAGCTGGTTCCATCATGGTTGAACTTCACAAATACAAATCCTGAATCAAAGCAGAGACCTCAGCTCTTGGCACGTGGGTAATGAGTTTAGACCCCTCCCCCATCACTTTGTTCTCCTGACAGCTGCCCACATCTGGAACACATCAAACAACCCCATCCTTGAGGTAGGTTCATTATATCCTCCAAATTCACAATCAATTAGGAAGTGATGGTGAAGAATGTTTAGAATTAAAAAAAAAAAAAAATGAATGTGAAATGACCTGAGAAGACAGGGTCTCAAATGAAAGTGTCACCTTCTTGGTGAACAAGACAAGGAGACAAGAGCTGCGTCCAGGGTATAAGCCTTTAAGTGTAATGGCTTTTGCAACACTTCTTAAATCAGAGGAAGGTAAGAAATTTGCCTCCATAATCTTTTACTAAGCAAGGCCAGGATCTTTGTCAAGGTATATCCTCGATTCGGCTAGCTTTTGTTGGTCACAAAACTGTATTTTGGTAATAATTCAAATAACTCTATACAAAAATACTTCCATACAAAATACTTATATACAAAAATATACAAATAATACCAAAAAATCAACAAAATAGGGCTGGAGCTGGCTAAGAGTATTAGTTACAATCAGGACCCGCGTTAAGATCCTAGCACTGTGTAATGATCTAGGTGTCATCTCAGCATGCCTATAACCCTGAGGCTCTGTGGGGAGCCTAGACCAAAAGATTGTTGGGGCAATCAGTCACAGCACCCAGCCTAGTGGAAAATGTGAACTCCAGGTTTAAGGAGAGACCCTGTCTCAAAAGAATTATGGCAGATACCAGGCATGCTCCTCTGCTGTCAGTATAAACTATCACATGCAAGAGTACCCTTCCTTATGTGTATATACAACACCCCCACACATGGGGGTTAGGGGAATAAATGAGATTACCTATGTAGGAGTGGGATCCTCCTATAGATTAAATAGACTGAATCAAGATGTCCCCAAAGGTTGATATAAAGGCTTAGTCACCAGGCAGCGGTACTAATGTAAAGTGACCATAAAGTCTTTAAGAAGTGAAGCTTACTGGGAAGAAATAAGGTGACCAAAGATGTACCGTTGAGAGTGACATAGTGACCTCAACTTGCCTCTCATACTGCTGTTTTCTGATCACCAGGAGGTGAACAGGCATCTTTTACCACATATACATATATACATATATACATATATACATATATACATATATACACATATACATATACACATATACACATATACACATATACACATATACACATATACACATATATACATACATACATACATACATACATACATACATACATACATACATACATACAGTGCTGTCATGGCCCAAATCAACAAAGAGAAACTTCTGAAAGTATGAGTTATTTTGTCATAGCAACATGACCCCCAAAGGGAGTATGGTTCTCACAGAAAATCTTTCCCATGGACAGGCCTATGTTACTATGCCTTGCTATAAATCATCTGATCTGGAGGACCAGTACCTCGTGGTAGACAGAGAAAGTCTGTCCTGAAGTCTACAGGGTCACCTGGAATATGGTGAAGCCATAACAAATTTTGGGAAATTCAAGCCTTATAAAATTGTTCTTAGAACTTGGAGTCCTGTTTGGAGTACCGAGAGTTGTCTCTTAAGTGGGAGACAGCTCCCTCTTCTCATTTCACATACCATCTACACCACAGCCCACAAGTGTGTGGACACAATTATCTGTACACCTAACCAAAAATAAGATAAAAATTATTGATACCAAGAGTGTGCCTCAGAGACACAGCTGCGGCAATATAAATTTGAGATAAGTTTAAGCTCCTTCTTCTAACCTATATCATTCTAAATCAATGCCCACATTAATAAGCTGAGAAAAAACTTACATGTCTTAGGCAACAGAGAAAGATGGAGGAAAATTGAAATCAACTTAAAAACTCTGTCATTTCAAATTTCCAAAGTATAAGTAGAATCTAAATTGACGTTACATGCAGGGCAGACTTCCTCTGTCTACCAAGGAGGTATTTATCCTTGGGTCACATGATTTATAAGGAGGCAAATATAGAGACATGGCTATATATAATGGTATCCCAAGATGAGGTCATATACTGACTCAGGAGGTATGACTGGTCCCAATCAGGTCTGTCCAAACTACTTTTCTATTGCTACCATAAGACACCATCACCAAGTAACTTGTAGAAGAAATAGTTTAGGACCTACAGTTTCAGAGGGTTGAATTCCATTACCATCATGGTGGGGAGTGTGGCAACAAGCAGGCAGGAACAGTATCAGAGCAGTAACTAAGAACTCATATCTTGAGATACAAGCATGAGACACAGAAATCAAAGAGAATGGTGTGAGCTTTTAAAGCCTCAAAACTGCCCCTCCCCCCATATGCTTCATCCAACAAGGCTATTTCTAATCCTTCCCAAACAGTTCTACCAAATGCGGACCAAGTGTTTAAATATATATGCCAATGGTTTGAAAACCACCCCAAGATCTTTTACACTTCTGAAACTAGTACCCGAATTCTCACTATCTGCTTTTAGAAGGATTTAACCCCTAAGATCCATTCACTTGCTATGTGACTGACTTAATTTATTTGTGCCTTGGTTTTTCTCATCAGAAAAAAAATGGCAACAACAGCAGTGTCAAATAATACTAGTGCTGCTCTTCTACCTTAGCAAGGGTTAGATACGCATGAAGCTTCTAAGGAGTGTCCGAGCTTGTACTGCATGCCCGTGACAAATGTTTGTGTAATAAATAAGTGACCTAGTTAAGCACAAAAACCTTTCTAATTGTCTCTTGGCCTGGGTGACAAGGGAGCAGGGTGTTCCTTAGAAGCTGATGATAGAAAGGATGTTAATTGTTCTGGATTTGAAGAAGATAGACGTTGAGTGACAAAACTTCTCCTGGGGAGATGCAACACACACACACACACACACACACACACACACACACACACACCTACTCTCCCCAGATAGGGACCTCACTACAGACCAAGATACACCAAGGTGATCCAATGAGTTTTATTGGAGATATGATCAAGGGAGCAGAAATGACTCCAAGACAGCTAGATCACCAGTGCTCACCCCAGCATGGGTGACAACTCACAAAAGCTGGTAACCTGGAGCACACTGTACAGCTTTGCAGGCAGTTCAACAGGTTGGAGAGAGTCCTTTCTAATCAACGCTGGTCTAAACCTCCTCCAGGCAGCTAGCTAGGTTACTTTCCGATTCTTCCAGGTGGCTTGTCTGGTCTCAGGGTCTTCTTTGCAGCTTTGCTTGTCTGAAAGTCTTCTTAGAAGCTCAGCAAGACTAACGGGGACTCAGCTTTTATAACTCTGGGAGGGAAGGGCCCCGTGAATCTGGTCAGTTTCAAGAACTTCCTGGCTTTGCAGGTTGTTTAAAGAACTTCTCTTCAAGATACAATGTTTCAATCTTAGAGGCAGCTGATACACAGCGATAGGCAAAGTATCAGAGACATTGCATTGGTTACTTTCTCAGTTGCTATGGTAAAATACCATGAGCAAATCAATTTATGAAAAAAAAAAGTTTATGTTGACTTATGCTTCCAGAGAGGTGAGAGTTCAGCATGATGGAAAGCATGGCAGCAAGAACAGGTTTCTGAGTTCATAACTTCAAATACAAGCACCAAACAGTGGCAGCCAGCCGGAAGTGGCAAGAGGCTTTTAATCTGGTATGCTCCCTTCACCAAAGGCCGTACCTCTTAAACCTTCTCAGAGAGCAACATCAACTGGGGCCCAAAGTGTTCTAATATGCTAACCTATGGTGGGCATTGTCATTCAGACTACTCCAGGAGATAGGACTAAAGCCTGGGGAGATATATGAGTGTTTAAGAGGAAGAAGAAAGCAGTGTGCCAGGGAAGGTATCTAGAAGTACGGATGTCACAGTACTCACCGGGTTTGTGAGGGGACACCTGGCACAGGTGGTACGCCATGTGTTTCTTATTGTTATATCTCAATTCTCTGGGACTGATGTCTGAGCAGGGCCTAAAGCAGGGTGCTCAGGAATGATGAAGGTGGGCGTAATGGCATCCCACATCTAAGTGTGCTCCATATAGGGCACATGCCATGGTTAGAGGGTGCAGAGGCAACAAGAGACAGCCTGCAGCAGGAGACAGTGTGACAGCCTGCTGGAAAAGCATACTACTTCCTTGGGCAGCACAGTGGCTATGAGATTAAACAGGGCCATGCTCACAAGGCAGCCGGCCACCAGCATCCCTATGAGAGAGCTCTGTGTCCACTCAGAACTCTGCTAGGATGCTTAGGGACTCGGGAGCTGCTAAGATGGTTGGGCTAAAATCAGTCTAGCCCTGCTGTGTTCTGTCTGTATGCTTCTAAAACAAAAGCCAGCGAAGAACAAATTCTACAAAGCTGTTCACCAAACCTGAGGCACATAATGTCAACAACCGATTTGAGATTCATGATCCTTTAAATGGCTGTTAAGCGAGTCTCCCATTTCCTGCCCAGGAAAAGAGAGCTAAGAGCTGTTAAGTTACTGGCTTAAATAGACTGTGATGGTTAAGAAGTCGATCCCATACTTGACTCCAAGTTTTATAAAACAGAATCCATGTTCTTTAGTCACACTTCATCCAAATGTAATGAGATATGGGATGGCTATAGACAGACATAACACTAATTAAAGAAGCAAAATGAAACTATAATATCTGAGGCATAAATACAACGGCTGGTCAGATATTTAAAAATGATGATAGTAGAATTTTGACAATTATTCACAAGGATTCATCATCATTAGCAGTTTGTATTAAATTGCCATACATTCATCTTAAATCACTGTTTCTATAGAGACTTTTACTTAATAGCCATAGGGTACAAATGGTTCAGCTATGACTGTATGGTCTTCCCCCCCCCCCTTATCTTCATGTCTCATATTTCATGGAATTACAAAATAAAAATTTCTGTAACATTTTTATACACACACACACACACACACACACACACACACACACCTTTGGTGCTCAAGGACTCAAGCCTTTCAAAGTACATATACCTTTGTATAGGATAACATCATCCCCAGAAAGATAGGAATGAGATGTGGATCTCATCAGAAAGCATGGGTAGCCAGTAGGACTGTCCACACTTAACTTCCACAGGAAAGCACTCACTACACCCTCAAGCCAACCCGAAGGTCTCATCTGTTTTGTGAGGCTGATATTTCTCTCATCCTCTGTATTGAATAACAAATTCCTGCAACCTTAGTGGCTTGAAACAAATCCCTTGGGTCGTTTTACATTCCTGCAGTACAGTGATCTGGGCAGGACTTAACCAGACATACTGTTCAGTCTCCTAAGGCCATCAGAGGGGGGTCACATCACGTTCTCACTTGTGGACTATGATTGTCTTTAAGCTTGTGTAGCCGATGACAAAATTTGGCTCTTGGCTGTTACCAGGGGCTGAGGTCTGTTTTGTTATAGCCATAGTTGCTCCTTAGAGCTACCCATTGATCCTCATTGGGTGGAACACGTGAGCAAAATAACTCAATAGCAAGCAGTAGCTATTCTTCTAGGGAGTTGTGTGAGGAGAACTTAGTGTCACACAGCCCTTATATTTCCCTCATAATTTCTCTGCCATACAGAAATCAATGGGAGACAAAGAGACATTTGTCTATGTCTTGCCTCCTGGGAGCCAATAGAACAGAAGGTTCAAAAGACTGGGAGGGAGTAGCCATGGGTTCCAAGTTGCCTTCCTATGGAGTGACAGCAAAGGGAATAGGTCAATGTGTTTTCGAGAAATCCATGCTCTTAAGAGACAGATGTTGTCAGAGGTTGAGAAGAACTGTGTTGCTATTCCAAGGCCTGTAGCACAGGAGACTTAGGATGATGCTCCAGTAGTGCACAAGCCAATCAAGTACGGCTCCCCCCTGCACCCAGGGTCATCCAACGTCACCCAACCCGGGAGCAACAGTCATTGGCAGTGGTTAAATTGCCTTTTGTTTGGTTGGGATATGGGCCTTCAACTCCTGTCTTGGCCAATGAAAATAAAAGCCTTCTGGCCCTTTGAGATAACTCTTCTTATATCCAGGGGCTCTCTAAGGTGAAAAGGAAAATAGTTGGGTAATAGAGACAACCTAAGCTGTGATTATCAGCCTTTCCCCCTCCACGATAAAGTCCTACCCTGGTCCAAGAGACTCATGGTGACTCTTATATTTGCAGTGCCCCATTATATTTGCAGTCATCTTGACCAAAAAGAGCAGAATCTCTGACAGTACTGTCTCCTGCTCGCCTCTCCCTCTCAACTATGCAGGAGCACACAGCTTTCAAGAATTTAGTGACCAAATGTCTCGCTAACTCATTTCTAAAGGTAACTATGTTACAAAGCTTGATGAGATCAAATTTCAAAACTAGATGGATCTAACTTCAACCCCCAGCTCCTTATATTCTAGTTGTTTGCATTGGGCAAACTGTTCATAAGTATTCATTTCTTCCACACTAAGTGAAGGATCCTGCTTTACTAACCTCACAGGATAACTGTGAGTGTTAACTGAACACTGAGGATGATGCCTCTGTGTGAGCTTTGCCTGAAGGGATGCCCAAATAGCTCGATAAACATTATTTCTGCATCTGAGGGCATCTCCAGATGTCCTTGAATTTGTGGCCTGAATAAGATTAGACAGCCTTCCGTGATGTGAGTGGGTATCATCCAGTCCACCGAGGACCTAATAGAGCAAAATAGAAAGCGAGTTGAGTTTATTTTGTTTAACTGCTTGAACTGAGTCATCGCTATTCTCCTGCCTATAGCCTGGTTCTCAGGGATCTGGTGTTAGAGTGGAACCTGTATTACTGGCTCTCCAACCTTCAGAACTTTGGCTTCACTCCGTGCTCTCTTGCATGTCCAGATCACAGACAGAAGACCAGGGGGCCTTCACAGATACCATAATCATGAGCCAATAATTTGTTTTTAATAGGTGACTCACCGATGATAGGTAGATTACATATCTAGGTTGATACACACAGACATACATACATAATACATACATAATACACTCATACATACATACACAATACATAAATACATACATACATACACACACACACACACACACATACATACATACATACATACATACATACATACATACATAGGCATTTATTATAAATACAGTCCTGTTCTAACAATACATTTGGAGCACAGACCCAATTACGTAACCTATATGACCCCTAGCATGCTGTGGTAAATCTAGTTGGGGGGGAGCAGAAATTACCCTCATGCCTTTGGGGCTTCCCTCACCTTAGAGCAGCTCTCCTCCTCAGACTACACAGAGAGTCAAGAACCTTCCAGTATCTGATGTGAGGAGTGTATGAAATTCACATGCAGCAGTTGTGATGCAGTGAGCCAAACCAAGAGTGGGCAGAACAGAAGCTGCTCTAGGTCCCTGGCCTTGGTCCCCTGTTCCTGAACAAAGCCAGTAGCTGACAGAGGTTCCAAAAGGTAGGTGGCTGTTCTAACCCATGCACACCAGACAGCAGGATTCATGGGAGTAAAGCCCTCCCTGTTGATGCATAAGGTCTCCCAACTGTTCCCAGTTTACTCATCCCAGCTCTGAGCCTAAAATCCGTGGCCCGTGACATGGCTGAGGGGAGTGACGTGCCTGATGGGATTACCCTTACAGGATTCCAGGCAGGCTGATCCTCCTGTCATCGCCTCTGCACTCAGATGGTTTGAAAGGCCAGCATCCTGATGGTTAACAAAGCTGGTTGTCGCCCAAGGGAGGTCCCTGCAACAGCCTCTCGGGTGTCAGGGAAATATACCTCGTCCTGGATGGTTCTGCATTGTCACTTTGCCTGGAATGGGTGTGCTGGGGTTTTCATCATATACCTGACAAAGCAACTTATAAGATGGGAAAATTAACTTTGCCTCCTGGATTGTGACATTCTGTGATCATTTGGCTTCATGTTTCTGGATCTACGTTGAGGCAGAATGCCATGGTACAAGGGCATATATTGGGCAGAGCTGGTCACTTCATCATGACTGGGAAGGAGAGAGACAGGGACACAGGCAGGGGGTACCTGTGCTAGTAGGCTTCCTCTTTCTTTCCCTTTTGATCCATCTAGGTCCACAGCCTATGGGACAGAGATACCCAACTTCACAGCAGGCCTTCTGCTTTTAGCTAATCCTCTCTGGAGCCGCACTCCAGGGCTTGTGAGGTGAGGTGTGCTTTCTTAGTCTCCTCAGTGTTCCCCAGCCTACTCAAATTGGCAGCCAAGATTCAGTGATCAAAGTGGGATCATTTTCAGAGCTCCACATTAGGGGTATTTGGAGCCCTTCCAATGAGAGAGAAAGTGATTTCTCCATTAAGGTTTCTATGACTGTGATGAGACGATATGACCCAAAACAGGGAAGAGTTTGTTTACATAACCTAGGTCACAGTTCATTGACCTAGAGGCAGGAGCTGATGCTGATGCAAATGCCATGGAGGAGTGCTGCTTACTGGCTTGCTCTTGTGTTCTTCATGGCTTACCCGACTTAGTACAACCCAAGGCCATCAGAAGTAGCACCATCCACAGTGGGCTGGGCCTTTATCCGTCAATTATTAATCTAGAAATGCTGGACAGACTTGGCCATAGGCTAACCTGATGAAGGCGTTTTTCTCAACCGAGAGTCCTTCTTTTGACTTCACTCTAGCTTCTGTCAATGGACAAAAAACAAACCAAACCAGGTCATTAGCGATCATGGTTACAGCTGCTGTGCATTGACTCCTTTGTCACATCCCAGGCTCACAGGCCACATCCATCCTTTTTCTACCTTCTTGTCTTCATGTACATATCATTGCCTGGAGCAAGATTTACTTGGTTCTCTCTTCTTTATTCCTCACAAGTCTGCAAATGTGAGCAGAATCCCATCCCCTTTTCTCCACTCTTTGGAGGAACATAGACTATCCAGAGCATAACATCTAATCAATCGGTGCTCATTAAGAAACAGTATGGCTGCCCTCCAAGAGACCCAACAAGCAGCTGACTGAGACAGACACAGATTCTTAAGCCCAACCCTTGGACTGAAGTCGGGGAGCCCTGTGGTTGAATTAGGGAAAGGCTAGAAGAAGAAGCTGAGGAGGAGGGTGATCCCATAGGAAGACCAGCAGTCTCAACTAACCTGGACCCCTGAGATCTCTCAGACACTGAGCCACCAACATACACTAGCTGGTCCCAGACCCTCGACACATATACAGCAGAGGACTGCCTGGTCTGGCCTCAGTGGGAGAAGACTCATCCACCCTTGAGAGACTTGAGGCCCCAGGAAGTAGGGAAGTATGGCAGGCAGGGGAGGGGCATCCTCTTGGAAGAAGGGAGGGGAGGAGGGATGGGATGAGGATCTGTGGGAGGGTAGACCTGGAAGGGGACAGTGACTGGACTGTAAAAATAAAAGTTAAAAAAAAGGAAGGAAGGAAGAAATGAAGGAAGAAAGAAAGGAATGAGAGAAAGAAAGGGAGAAAGGAAGAAAAGAAGAGGGAGAAGAACAGTTGGATGAGTGCCTGTTTCCAGATAAGAAAACAGGCTGGAAGAACTAGTGTACCCACACTTCCCCAGCTGGCTAAGCACAGACCTGCTTTTTTGCAGATGTGCATTCTGCCCTGGAACCCTATCTCATTCTTACATTGTTTTGTTAACCAGCAAGTTTCGGGCTTACATGGAATCGAGCTCATCTTGTGGTCCTTCCTCTCACTATCCCAGTTACTATCTACTACTACATAAAGAGTAGTAGTTTATCCTTCCGAAAGTCCTGTGCCAACCTCACAGGTGTGTAGGGGCAGAAGAGCAAGCCAAACAGTTGTTTTTACTCCTGTGAGTACCATAGGATCCCTCCCATCATCACCTCACCCCATCCCTGCCCTAGTAACCGGCAGCCAAGCTCTTCCCCATCTTGCTAGTTGCCATGGGGACCCACTCTTTCAAGCTGTGTACACACGTCCTCCACAAAGACTGTGTTAAATGGGCAGAAGGCAGAAAAGTCACTGCAGCCCGGCAAGTGGCAAGCCCATCTGCACAACGATGTCAGCCAAGCTCTCCAGCCCCTGTGCAGGGTGCCGTCAAGACCCAGCAGGCCTACACCAGCCCCAGCCCCTCCATGCTCAGACTTGGTGATACCACATTCCAAACATCATTTTCCGTTCTTGTGCTTGCCAGGCAAAGCTCTGTATGTGGGTAGAGCACCCTTGCCTAATGACCTTGGCCAAATCCAGTCTCTCACACCCATGTGGGTCCCCTTTGCCCCAGGCTAACACAAGAGGTGGTAAAGAATGTAAGCAAAAGATTGAGGCTGCAAACATCTTAATTGAGCTAGGAAACCCTACATTGTGTTTTGCCATTCGGATCCATCAGGAAGCTGGAGAAATGCTGCCTTCACTTTTAAAATTATACCTATCAGTTTATTATTGATTATACAGGTTAAACGGGTTAATATGTTTCACCTTGATGTTTCCATAGATGCAACTATTGTACTTTGCTTAAATCCACCCTCTCTATCAATCCCCAGCCCCAACCTTTTCTCCTTCTCTGATAGTCCCTATTTTATCTTCAGGTTTTGTTTGGGTCTTTGGTTTTGTTTCTACATGAAAGAAAATGTGTGGCGCTTTTTTTTTTCCTGCATCTGGCTTGTTTTGCTTAACACAATGGTTTCCTCTTCTGTCTACTTTCCTGTGAATGATGCAAATTTATTATTCCTTATGGCCAACAAATATACTGTTGGGTTCTCTCATCTACTCATGTATTATGGGTACCTAGACTGTTGTGGATAGCGCTGTGATAAGCACAGGTACACAAATATCTCTTGTGTATTATAATCAAAATTCCTTTAGTTTAAGAATGGATAACCAGATCCTATGGTACTTCTATCTTGAGTGTTTCTGAAGACCTTCCATACTGATTTTCCAAATGGATGTGCTAATTTGAACACCTACTGACAGCATATCAATGATTCAAATATCTGACCAAAAAGCTAAAGGACAGAAAAGTCTGCTTTGACTCATGGTAGGGAAGGCATAGATGAATGGTGTCCATGGTAACTGAAGCTTGCTCTGGCAACTGCTCTTGTGATACATACGAAAAGTAGAGACTACACAGGCTGTGCCCCATAATCAGGTATACCTTCGAAGACCTGCCCCAATGACCTATTTCTACCACCCAAAAACTGAACTCAAGAACTCCACAGCCTTCAAAACAGTGCTACAAAGACCAAGAGTCCCAAGCAAGAGCCTGTGGGAAAATTTCTATTCAAGCCAAAAAAACATCATTGTTTAGTATGTATTCACTTTTCTGTTTTGTCTTGCTGATTGGCTATGAATGGTGAACTCTCAGCTGTAGCTGTCATTGAACAATGCTTATACATCTATGGATCATTTGGCTTTTCTCTTTTGAGATTTGTTTGCTTGCATATTCGGCCCAGTCACTGACTGGCTATTACTTGCCCCTTTGCCTCAGGACTCCATCCTTGGGTTTTCCTGACGGATGGGTGTGCTGCTCTTAGGTCCTCTGCAAAACTTCAAAGGGCTAAGGTGCCTGCACACAGCTCATGAAAACATGGCATGCCTAAGTTCAGACTTCTGACTGGTCCCCTTATTACCAACGTCCTGGAGAGAGTTTTATCCCTAAACTTATAAGCTTTGCCCTCCCTCCACCTAATCAGGAATTGTTTGGTCCCCTTTAGTTGCTCCCACCAATGACTAGCCAGAACAAACTGGGTAAGAAGGACCTATCAGGCCTAAGGAGGTAACTTTTGATGTTATTGCTTATCTTCCAGTCTGGCCTCTTTTATACGTGGCTTACACAATGTTAGTAAGCTCTGCTTCTTGGTGATCTTTCATCAAGCAATCTCCAGAGTGCTCTGTATACTATCACACCTCATGGAATGTGGGCCTGGCAGATGTTAAAATGCCCATTTTTTTTTCAATAGTGGAAGTCAGTTCTTTGAAGTGTTCAGAAGCATCTCAGAAAGGGAATCCAAGCAATTATTTTAAAAACAACTCTCTGTTTGGATCCTAGAGTCACCCGTGAAGGCCCGGCCAGCACAGACTGCAAGTCCCTGTGAGCAGACAACAACTGCCACGTATCTGGAACAGCACCACATCCCAGGGAAAGCCTCCTGCCATGGATATATGATGTAATTCACATTCCACACATGTGCCCACTGCCTAGGAATGGATGACCAACAGTTTTAAGGGAAACACGACAGTCAAAGCTCTTATAACGTGTGACATGCTACATAATGCCCTCTTTTCTGCCTGGTTCTCCCCATGGAAGCTTGTCTTCCTGAGTTGCTTTCACAATCTATTAATAATTTATACTCTACAATCTGAAGGCATTTCTTCTAATCCTACTCCTTATTCTTATACAGGATGAAACACAGCCCAAATACTGGGTATTGCTTATAGCCCACAACTAATGCAGACCCAGGCAGAGTCAGGCCTCTCACCCACTGTTCCTACTGGATCCGGACTGAGCTGTCCAGCACCATTGGAAATGTGCTTACCTGGAAGCTCACTGTCCTCTTTTACAGCCTTTGAAATGCATCGTGTCCCTCTGGGTTGCAGTTCATAGACAATGGCACGGCTTTCCCGATACCCTCTGCCCTGCAATGTAATCAGTCTGGTTTCTAACCCAAAGTGGCACCAAGAGGGGGGCTTGTGGGGTGGTGGGAGCGGGGTGCTCCTGCAAGACTCATGTTCAGTCAGTTCATGTTCATTTCTTTGTTGGACTCACCATGACTAAATAAATTTTTCCAACTATGTTTTCTTGCATTCTTTCTAAAAGAAACTGTTACTAGGGAAATTGAGATTCCATCTCCTTAGTCTTGTTAATAAAAGAATTTAGAAGCGGATAGAGAAGGAAGTGTTGGGACAAATTTCATTAGAATTTGAGAGACCAGCAGTTGGGTAGGCAAGTTTTAAATTTCAGCAGTTGATGTGGGGAATTGCTATTTTAACAGGTGTCAACAGAGTCCCGGGTCCATTCTTAACATCCCCAAGGTCACTATATCAACAGCACTTGAAGCATTAAGGTCTTATGCACAGAGGAAAGGCATGTGTAAAAGGAAGGAAATGGAAACAAACCTAGTTTCCAATTTCTGTCAAGGCCAGGGATAATAGAATTGCGATATTTAGGTTTTGGTACACAGAAAAGCCCTAGAACCCAAACGGAGATATTGCACACATGAAGAAGAATCTGGACCAATGACATACAGTGATTTTTCTAATGTAACAGGGCTTAAAGAAGTCAGAAATATCAAGTTTCACATGTTGTATTCAGGGACTGTGGTTTGGAAATGGGAACTCATTGAAGAGGTGAGGATGGCTCCTGCCATGTTCTGCCAGCATGGTCTAAGCTATGAGATAGCTACACCCACACACAGTGACTTTACACACAAGTCCATCAACAGAAACTGAAAACTTGCAAGTAGCTGGAAATCATATCGTTCCTCCAAAGAACATTAAACATGAGAGAGAGAGAGAGAGAGAGAGAGAGAGAGAGCGAGCTACATAAATCCTAAATTGGGTATACAATACAATGAATCGGGTGCAGACAGCTGTAGCAGTCACCTGGGTCACTCAGAGGTGTCTTTATGCCTGTCTTTGGCCAGTATCCAAAGCTCCAGGAAAGAAGCCAGGGTTGGGCTCAGGGTGGTGAAGCTGGCTAGTGGCTGGTTTAGGGAGTGCCATCTGGAGTCCCAGGTTTTCAGCCCTGAGCAATGTCACTTTTTCTGATCTGTCCTCCCACACATCGAGAACCCGAGGCACTGCACCTGAGCAGGGCTAGGTGGAGTCGACATGCCTAGACGAGGTGGAGCGCTTCAGGTAGGGTTTATCCCTGGGCCATGATGCATAAAAACAAGGGAGCAAGGCAAGAGGAAACAGCATCTGAAGAAACCAAAATCAAAAGCTAAGCAGTCCTCCCAAAGGAAAGGTTATGCCGTAGAGGGCAGGCCCATGGGAGAAAACCAGACCTGAAACCACAGCACAGACAAATAGCAGTGATCAAACACGCAGAATGCCTGAAGCCATAGAGTATGTCCAAGGCCAAGATCCTCTAAAGGGTCTGATGGATCACAAAAAAGAATACTGGGTATTAATACTGTGTATTTAGGAATGAAAAATTGGTTGGCTCTGGAGAGCATTCAGTTTAGTTAGACACTGGGTGATGTCTAAGTTATAATGTAAAATGCCATGCCTATGTCAATTCTTAAGTAAAAAGCCTGTTGTCTCACCTACAGGGAACAAAGTTACCTGTATGCAGTGCCCCTGAATGAGGTCCAACAGTACTATATGTACCCTGTCAGGAGGGCAGAGAATCTACAGAGAGATGGCATGCATGTCTCTGCTTTCCGCCAGACTTCTGAAGTAACAGAGCCCAAGGAGTTAAAAACAGAGTTAAAAACTTACCTCTTCAATCTCACCCTGTGGAGAGAAAGAGCCTAAAACACTGGTACCATCCAAAGGCAGAGTTTGCCTCTCAAGAAGGAATTTCCAGGGACCTCACCAGTTATCTGGCCACATTGTAGGATGGACCAGAGGCAATGATGAGCTATGGATGGGTCATAACCAGGGCTACTAACTATACATGTCTCTTACCCTTGATTTAGGTCTTAACCTTACCAGTACCCTCCAAAGATAGATATAGGGCCACCAAGCCCTTTTATTTGTTACTCTTTCCAATGAGTTGACATTGAATATATCACAACTTGTCTCTTGGATCAGCATATGAGGACAGGAGTCCCTCAAATGACTCAAAGGAATCTTACCTGGACCAAGGCTTCTGCTTCTCTCTGTTGGTGACCCTTTTCACCCAATTAAACTTTGCATGACTGTGTGTGTGTGTGTGTGTGTGTGTGTGTGTGTGTGTGTGTGTACAAACCAAACTCTTAGTGATAGCAAATCACAAAAACATGTATTTTTAAAACAATTCTTTGACATTCATACAGTTTTACTTAGAGATTATATCAAGATTGCATACAAATGAGATGAAAGTGTTTCTACACAAAGAATTAAATCTTGCCAAAAATGTTTGATACTTAGGGACAAAGAGTATCTGAGATGTTTTTTTTTGAATAGATAGATATTCTGATTTTATAATCATTAATGCTAGGAATACCACTCTGCTTCTAAAATATGGCGGAAGTGTGCTTACTGCAGACAATGTTAGAATTCCTTTTCTAATCCCAAGATAAAACTCATGTAGTAATTTTAAAAAATTCTTTTTCTTCCTTTCTTTCTTTCTTTCTTTCTTTCTTTCTTTCTTTCTTTCTTTCTTTCTTTCTTCCTTCCTTCCTTCCTTCCTTTCTTTCTTCCTTCCTTTCTTTCTTTCTTTCCTAGTCCCCCTTGTAGAGTTCTTTCCCCCATTCCCCCTCCCCTTCACCACTAAGAGGACAGCCCCACACCCCATTCTCCCCACCCTGGGGCATCAAGTCTCTACAGGATTATATGCATCCTTTCCCCACTGAGACCAGACATGGCAGCTCTCTGCTACCTATGTGCCAGGGCCTCAGACCAGCCTGTGTATGCCCTTTGATTGGTGGCTCAGTCTCTGGGATCTCCCAAGGATCCAGGTTGGCTAACACTGTTGGCCTTCCTATGGGGTTGCCATCTCTTTGAGGGCCTTCAGTCCTTCCCCTAATTCTTCCATAAGGGTCCCCAACCTCTGTCCAATGTTTGTCTGGGGATATATCTGCATCTGTTTCAGTCAGCTGCTGGGTAGCGTCTCTCAGAGGGCTGCGATGCTAGGCTTATGTCTCTGATGAATGTTCCAGGTGGCTCATTTGGTAATATTTTTTATTTCATGAAACTCAAGTCAGCAACTCAAGTACCATTTGGATAGCGCTTGTTTTGCTTAAGGCAGGGCCTCACTGTGTTGCTTGGCTGGCCTGAACTTTACAGAGATCTGCCACCCACCTCTACCTCATAGGTACTGGATTAAAGGCATGTGCCATCAAACTTAGCCTATAAATAATAATATGTAAAATCAGATATTCTAACACAATCTAAAAAAATGATGCTAATATGGAATTTTTTGCTGTGGAAGGGTGCTAGGAGAATTTTAAGTCTTTGTTTTCCATAATTAATCTGTTATGTTTCCCTGAGAGCGACATGTACATTAAAAAACACCACAGTTCATAACATAACAGTCTCAGATCCGAGCCGATGGCTTGCAGGCAGAATTTATTGGCATTCCGTGGTGCGATGGCACGCACTGTGCAGAGTGCACATGTGCTGGGCTCAGAACCCAGACTGCAGTACAGTCCTGCAATGCAGTATGAGGGGCATGCTGCCAAATGCCTTGAATTAATTTTGCCTTTGATTCTGAATTAATTTTTGTCACCATGTGTACAGAAACTGCTTCATGTTGACAAAAATTTTTGTGCCCTACAAAAACTTACAGGAAGAAGAGCCGTGATCTAGAGAGAACCAGGCACACAGCAAAAGCGATAGCGGCACCCCACAGTCCACACCCCACACCTCACACTCCACAGTCCAGTCATACCCCCACACATCACATATCCTGCACCCCACACGGCACACTTCATCTCTCACACCCCACGCCCCACACCTCACTCCACTGTTCTTTTCTCCGGATGCTTCCTGATTAGGCTCTGACCACAGGACCAGAGCATCTGTCCTTCCAGTTGTTTTTTTCTGTTTTTTTTTTTTTTTGTTGTTGTTTGTTTTTTGTTTTTTTTTGCCTGATCACAGAGACGACAGAATTGCTGAGGCAGCTTTATAAATTTCCTCAAATGTGTGCCAGACCACTTTTCCAAGCTCTCTGCTCAAAGAATTTTAGGATTACAGAAATTTAGCACGGACGACGTCTTAACAATGATCTACGACGAGGCTACCATAGGTAGGGTTTCTGGCTCCTAGTTCAGGACTTTCCAATATGTACCAAGCAAGGGGCTTTGGCGGAGAGAGAACTTTCCATCAGAAACAAAAGAAGAAGTCTGATACACAAGCCATGACAGAGAGAACATACTGCATAAGTGTACTCTAAAATAAAAATGAAATGAGCATATACTCCAGGCAGTGGGCTGATAGCCACGGGGAGGAGAAGCAGAGACTCCAGACCTCCCGGCTCACCTGCAGCTCTTCAGTGTGGGGAGGGGTCTTAAAAGCTGCCATGATTACTCCTATGCTATATCTCAACTTTTATCCCCAAGTGTGTCTGTGAAGGCATCTTCAGATGAGATTAGCATCTGGCTCCACGGACTTTAACGAAGGTGCTTCCAGTGTGAGTACACATCCTCCGGGCCTTCCAGGGCCTGCACAGCACAGAGACAAACGTCTTTATTTTTCTCTGTGTTTCACTCCTGAAGCTGAGACTTCTCATCTCATCTTTTCTAGTCTAGAACTGAGTATTCCCTGTCTGTTCGGGTCCGAGGGCCTCTGCCTTTGAACTGAACTTTGCCTTTGGTTCCCTGGGTCTCCAGTGTGCGGAGGGTAGACTGTGGGGCTTCTCAATCTCTCTTATTGCACAAGTGGCTCCACATTACACATGCATGCTATTGGTTCTGATCTCTGTAGAACGTTGACAGATGTGTGAAATGTCCTTTGAATTCATATTACTTCTGCAATGGAGGTTAGAGTGAACTGTGGGGGGTGGGCACTAAAACGACTGGGGGATCATCCCTCTCTTTGTCCAATTTCCAGCTCATCAGAGAAGACACTTCTGCGAATATTAAGCTATAATCTAGAACAGAGTAAGGGCTTCATGGAGGAGGTGACTTATAGGATACACAGTCTGGAAAGGATCAAAAGTTTTGGAGTGGCAGGCATGACTTCACAGGGTCCAGAAAGATTGCAGAGAGCAGAGAACGAAGCTGCATACTCGTTCTTACTGGTGCTGCAATAAACTACACTTGCATCCTGGTATCCAAAGGGGAACTGATGTCAGGACCCCTTATGACAAAACAAAACAAACAAACAAAGACAAAAACAAACAAACAAACAAAAACTAAGTCAGTAAGTGTTCAATAAAGATGCAGGTCTTGTACGCGTGTGTTTTCCACCTTAGGTCAGTTGAGTGGATGGAAGCGTTTCTGTGGGTGGCAACTGATGCTAAGGACTGACGCTGTGTACTTGTGACTATTCCTGTCAGGTAGCTATCAGAGCTCCAGCCCCTCACTATCATGCTGTCGAAAGTCCCCATGCCATGTGACTTACAAGGACAAGAGTTTACTATGTCCTAGCCCCGAAAGTCCAATTCCCAGAATCCCTGGACTTTAATGAGGTGGTCTTTGAGGGGCTACAAAGAGAGAATGTATTACCCAAGTCATGGAGGCAGCTGTCTGCTTCCCACACCCAAGTCAATGATGGCATCCAGAGGCCATCGTTTACTGTCCAGCTCCAACCCCAGCTCCAACCTCCATCTCTCACAGACTCCCGTGGTGAAACTGGGCCCATCTGGAAGTTCAAGACCGTGCCTCTTTATTCAGGTCAGCAAGTAAGCAGCTTTAACCTGTATCCTTAGTCTCACACGGTCACATACCCTCACATATTCTCTGGTCCCTGGGATTTGGACATGGACCTTGCAGAGAAAGAACCCCATGGAAAGTGAAAGTGTGTGGCCAGAAACAAGACAGGGACAGAATTCCCAAGAGCTCTGCATTTGTGACAAGGCATTCATCCAAGAGCCGTGAAGGAAATGCCTGAGGTGTATCTATCATTTAACAATGCACTTACACTGCTTTACCATGGTGTGTGTGTGTGTGTGTGTGTGTGTGTGTGTGTGTGTTGTGTGTGTGTGTGTGTGTGTGTGTGTGAGAGAGAGAGAGAGAGAGAGAGAGAGAGAAAGAGAGACAGAGACAGAGACAGAGAGACAGAAAGACAGAGAGACAGAGAGACAGAGAGAGACAGAGAGACAGAGAGTTGACTTCATGCTTCTTTAACAGGAAGACACTGAAGTGAGAGACTTCAGGACACTGGGTGAGCGCTCACTTCAGGATCACCCAGTAAGAGAGCAGTAATCACCCTTGGAACCAGGCTCTCTAGCCTTTAGTTCATTGCTGCCTGCTCCATCTCAGAGACATCGTCTGGCAGTTAAACAGGGTGTGCATCCACAGACCAGCAGCTTTCTTCTCAGTGTTAGCTTGCTTTCTGCATGGGTTTGGAATTGAATTCTTAAAACAAAGTTTTATTACTATCGAAAAGTTAAAAAAAAAAAAGGTCGTTTTAAATGTGTGATAGCATTAACCACAATCATTGGCTCCACCATGACATTTCCCTATATACATACATTTTAATCATATCCAGCCTCCTTTTTCATGTCTTGTCCCATCCCCCCTTTCACTAATTTTCTTCTTTCCAGCTGGTCCCCTTTTAATTTTCATGGTTTTGTTTTGATTTTAGTGACCCACATGAGTCTCACTGGGGTTGCTTATAGGAGTTGGGGTGAGGGACCATTTATAAGAGCATGGGTCCCTTACCCATGACTATACCTCTGAAAGTGTATCTCCCTCTCCTAGAAACTATTAACTATCTCTCTATATAAGGGGTCTAGCCTTGGGGATCCTTCCTGCTCTATGACAAGGCAGGCTTCACTTTGCCTAGGTGATTGTAGCTCTTCTGAATTCATGACTGCAAAGACCACATCATACCTGGAAGACAGGTGTCCACCCAACGGTGTCTCAACACTCTACTCTCTGACTCATACAACCTTTCAGGCTTCCTCTCTGAGATGTCCCTTGAACCTTGGAGGGAGTGATGTACATGTTCCCATTAGAGCTGAGCATTCAGTCAGTTACTGTTATTATTTTGACCAGTTATGAGTCTCATCATTAACACTGACCATGAGAAGGAGGGAAACCTCTTGAACAAAACCAGAAGTCGAAAGCAACTTGATGGTATATAATGCTTATCAAAGCAACAGCTACGGCTACCTCTGCTATAGCTACTCCATTAGGGTCCATGAGCTCTCCAGCCACAGGGTTTTTGACCAAGTTATGGTACTAGTTGTGAATTCCCTCAGTTGGTTACCTGAATGTCAAACTTGCTACCACTTGGCACATCTTTCCTAGATGGTCAGAATTGTTGTACACAAAGTCCACAGCCATGTAAGACTGCTGGGGGCTGTCCAGCCATGAGGAAGCTTACAGCTCATTTCTCATGTGCCAGCTAGATTTCTCTGTGTCCTGGAAGCAGAGCACATGATATCTTCTGCAACAGCTCTACAGTAGAGTCTATGTGAGTAACAACAGTCTATCTATCAAAACTAGTTTTAAAGTGAGTCTTCTTAGAGAAGACGAGAAAACACACAGGAACCACGAGGTCAGTCACCCCAACCAGGAGGGATATCCTCTGGAACAGTAAACCCACAAAAGAGCATACAAATGCAGAGCTCATAAAATGGTCCAGAAAAGTCAGCGCACATCAGAAACAGTGTGGCTTACATGAGCGAACGGTCTGGCCTGCTTCAGTTGCGCGTGGCTGGAAGCATAGATCTTGGCAGCATTTCCAAACGTAGCTAACTCCATGCTGCCGTTTCAATTTCTTCCTTCCTTAGCTGTGACCTCCCCCAGAACTCTTGAAACCCAGCAAGGCGGCCTTCCAACATGCTCTGATGTCAGGCCCAGGCACTTACCCAACTCGGTGCATTTGACATTCCTCTGATATTTTTTTATTTGAGGAATTTGGGCTGAAAAAACAGGGTTGATGGCAATGCACTTTGTGTGAGCAGAGCTCACTCCACGCACCAGCTTGGTCTAGGAGAATGACTGCACTCTTACAGTCTTCTTTATAAAGACTGGAGGTGACAAACATGTAGCCAGAGCCCTGGCCATGAGCCACCTTGCAGCTTTCCTGAGTCTATATGACTTTATGTCTCTCCTTTGTCTTATATCAGGGAAACACTTTGCTTCTCAGAAAGAAAGAAAGTCGGGCGTGGAGAACAAAATATCTCTTATTGGACACTATTTTTCCCCCAAATCAAGAAGATGGTGGTGTAGACAGTCACATCTTCTGAATGAGGAACTGTAGATGGAAGCAAGGCCTTCTGGTGTTTTCTGACTCCAACACTCATAGGATGTTATGTGTTCATACATTTCTGTTAAATGAACAGGGACATAAACAAATGTGGCAATGGCCCACTCTGTCCCTCCACAGGGGATGCAGCTACGACATCCTAGGTACATTCTAATGTGGATGGGTGAAGAAGCTGGAGGTGTAAGGAAAGCCTCAGGCATCTGTCTTTAGTAAAGTACCACAGTGCAGAGAGGGAATTTAACCCTTCTGACCTTGTCCTCATCACCCTGATGTCTTTGGGACATAGGTTTTCAGGTTCCCTGACTCTGTCATTCTCAAGAATCTATTAATTAGCATAGGGGGCAGGGTCTTCTTAGCCACTGTAAAATCTGCAACAGTAAAATGAAGAAGAAAGGGAAGTGAGAAGAGTTTCTTTATGTGACAACAGACCCAATTAGGGAAAAAAAGGAATTACTTACAAAATGGAAGAAAATTGTATACAGCAAGAAAAATTAACAACTCCATAGAGCTTTACAACAGAATTTTTTAAATGCATGTTAATGAAAGAGTATAATATCGCTGTCATCTTGCCAAGAAGAAAAAAATCTAAATAGTACAAACTCTTGCAAAGACAGCAGACGGATACCTTGAGTTCCTCAGATCACAATTTATTATGGCAGCGCCGTGGATACTCTAAGAACTCTTTGCAAATCAGAGCTCTCCACTCTGAGGATGGAACTGTAAACCTGACTGTGAAGTCACTATGGACTGGCAGGTGACCCCGAATCTCCTCTGTCGGCGAGGGAGGGCACAGGCTTGTGCTAACAGCCAGCATGATGATGGGAAGGTTGAGCAGTCATTGGTGGCTTAGAGCCATCACCAGCACTTAGCCACTATGAAGTGCCCTTGTGCAGTTCAGCAATGGGCACCAGCTATAGAGATGTAGGTTGGCATCTACAAAGATACTGTGCTGCTGAGAAAAAGGCAGCCTCTCTGGAAGGAACCACTAGTAAAAGTGTCCTTTGTCTGGTACTACATAGCCTTGGTAAGGCCGGGTGTTGGCTCAGTGCCAGCTGAAATTCAGTTCCCAGAATGCTTTCTTACAGATGCCTTGAACAGGACATGACCCATATAACAAGACCTGACTTCTTTTGTTGGATAGAACCGTCCTCCAAGTACACAGCCCCATTCCTCACCCTGGGCTCAGATCCATTGGCTGATAAACAACTCCACCTATGCCTAGAATTTTTGGCTGAGGAAACCTCAATCCACTTGCACAGGGCCCTTCAACATAAATACAGAGATAAAGTCCTTGAAAGTTACAAGGGTGATTATCTGTGCCAAATTTATATTTATAAATAGAACAATGAGGATCGTGAGTTAAACTTGAACTCCTAAAACTAGATTTTTAAGATTTGCAAGTTTAATCGGTGAAGCATTCATTCATTTGAAGCCAAATACCCATAAATAACCTTTTCAACATATAAAATCATTGACCCAGCCTTTAATAAAAAGAATTCTATAAAACCATGGGAGAAGGGGGGAGCTGTAAATAAACACATTGAAGTAAATTGCAGAGCAGGGGAGTTAAGCTGAACATCAAAGTTAAACCATTACAGAATGAAAACGAAGGTTAGGAACACCAAGAACAAAAACAGAGTAAGCAATCGACCCCTAGCCTAAAAGCCTGGCTCCAAGAATCCGATTAAATGTAAAGAGAACACGATGCATATTAAAAGAGTATAGTGAAAAGAAAAAGGCAACAGAATAAATTCTGAAAATATCCACAGCCACAACAGGAAAGAAAATGTCTCCTGAGATGTAGGAAGAGGGGGACTTCCAGTTCATGATTCCCAGAAAACAGAGACAAAAAATTGTGAATGTTGAGATGTTTGTTTATTGTTATTCACCTTCAAGGGAAACATCAAGAAGTCTTCAGTATCGACACAAAGAAGCTCGTGGGTTCTGGCTAGCTAGCTTCAAACTTGTCCATAAAAATATTCATTGGAGCAAAGCAATGTGTGTGTGTGTGTGTGTGTGTGTGTGTGAGAGAGAGAGAGAGAGAGAGAGAGAGAGAGAGAGAGAGAACAAAACAAAACCCAGAATCTAAGGATGTCACACCCAATCAAGATGTCATTCAAGGTCAAAGACAACAGATCTAAACCCCTAGTATGAAAGAAGTCAAGAACCAGAATACCCAGAGCCTTGTTGAAGAGGTGTGGATGGGCAGCAAGCCCTCGGACTTCTAACCAGAGAGTCTGAGGGAGGATCCAGGAATTGGACATCCAGCTAGGTTTTCCTTGCTGGCATTTAAGAATGAGACGTAGCCAACCAAGCAAATAATAAATCAAAACAAAGGAACCACAAGAGTAAAAGAGCAACACGGGGATCATCTGCAAAGAGGACCAATGCGAAATAGCTGGTGGCTACAGAACGGAATATAAACATAAACCCCAATGGAAAAAGAATACCAGAAGAGAAGAAGCCAGGAGAGGAGCAACCTACTCAAATGTCCCATTTTCCCAACAAGCACAAACCTGTCCCATCTAGAGTTGAAAATACCAGCACTTGGAAACTGCTCCTAGGATGGAAAGAACCTTTCACGGTAGGAAAAAAAAAAAAACAAAACAGCAATCTGGAGTCATGAAAGTTCTTTATTTTAACCTAAATTTCCTCTTAACTTGATACAAGTTATACTTATTATTTTACTTTCAGCCTGCACAGAGCGACACCAGACTGTGACCACTTCATGTCATACATGAGACAGTTATTACTTTTGTGTCTTCATAAAAATGGCTATGAACTGCCTCATGCATTCTAATTGACATTCAATTCTTTCTGGTTTTAGGTGCTTCTCCCCCTACCCTTCTTCCTCTGTATTGTTCTGTATTCCTTGTATCTTTATAACAACCGTGACTTGTTTTGAAAACAGCATAAGGTAGTTATTCTTGAAAGGAAGTGACTTGGTCTCAGACAATGGGAAGCTGGTGGGAAGGGAAGAGAGGGCCATGAACAACCAGTCACTTGTGAAGAGCCTCCCCTTAGACACAGAATGCCCACTACTCAGCCTCTGGGAATGGAAGAACACAAGAAGACATCAGGCACCCCAAAAAGTTATTCTTTCCAATGGTCAATTACAGCTACATCAAAGTGTGCACCAGACTCTCTTCCTGGATGATGGCTGAATGATGAAGACAGATGTGGGATGGATGCCTGAAACACAGGGAGGCTGGAGGTGAAGGAAGCAGCGGGGACGGTCAGAAGCAACACTTGGTAAGGAGGAGAGAGCAAACCAGAGATGCTGGGATGCAGCATAGCAAGGAAGGATGCCAGCTTGAGACGCAACATCAATCAGTAACTATGGGGAAGAGGCACTAGACAAAGCACCGTGTAGGTAGAAGCATAAAAGAGATCTTTGCAAGGCTGGGAGATAATGCAGTGAGTACTCAGAATCCACGTAAAAAGCCAGCACAGGTATAACCTCAGTGTTGGGGGTTGGGTCGGAGATAAGAGGGTCACTGTGGCTGGCAAGTTATCAGCCTAACTCTATATTCAATCACACACACACACACACACACACACACACAGAGAGAGATAGAGAGAAAAATTTTCTCAAGGAAATCAGATGGCAAATGACATAACAAGATTCCCAGATTCCACCTCTGACCTTCTTATAATGCACAAACACACACACACATGTATACACCATACACATGCACAATTTTTATTTTAAACATTAAGAAGAAAGAAAGGAAATGTTTTTCTTCGGATAGAAGGGATTTGTCTGACTTTTATTTAGGAGGACCCTGGTTCGATGTGTTGGTTCGGGCACCAGAAATGTCCAATCATAAGTCTAAAATATTAGGCATGTTCTAAGATGGGTTCCCCAACTACCCTCAGACCACTAGGAAAGTCAAATTCGAATGTTGAAAAAAGATATGTGCTTTGAGAAGAGTAAGGTGGCCAAGTTCACATTTCACATCTTCCCTGTCAGCCGGATGGTCTCAGGCCAGCTGAGTCTACAGCACATGGGCTTTTATAATAAGGTGTGGACAAGGTAGCTAGGAGTCCATTGAAAAGGTCGTAAGCAGCTGTTTTCCTCTGTGCAGAGTAAGGGCCACACCTGCCCTGTTCACTCTGCAATCGGAGCTGTTTACCGGCTGCTGAGCTCCAAACCGAGCAAGTCCCACCAGAGGCAGAAAGAAAGCAGGCCGGGCTGTTTGCACAGCAGTCAGCTCTATTAGGTCAGTTGACTCACACTGAAACCTGGATTTACTTCCAATTAGTAATGACGTGTAGTAGAAGGTGCTTCCCTTGCAGCCCCGAGACATTCCCACTGTGTCAACAGGGTTCACAAAAGTTGTGTTGGCAGCATCCACACACCATCGGCCAAAACTCAAGAGGGGATTAAGTCTGAGCCATAGAAATTCACTTAGAAACCAAAGAGAGTCACTTTAGTGTACACCCAAAGACTGACAAAAGGCCAAGAATGCACTGTTAATGGGAAACTTGGGACAAAGACTAGAAAAACAGGCATGCAGAAAGTGGACCAGGGACAAAAAAAGCCACAAGTATGGTGAAGTCAAGGGTGACCCTCCAATGGAGAGACTTGACACTCCCTTAAGGAAAGCCAAGGCCCCAAAGATTCTCTAAGTACCAAGCAATGCCCTCTCAGGAGCACTGGGTCAATGCTCTGCCTATCCTAGACAAGAGCTGGGGGGTGGGGGGGAGTAGAAGAGGACAGGGTGTGCTCTAATGAGGGAACCATGCAGCCAGTCACAGGCTGACAATACAGGGACCCTGTGCTCACAGCTCCTGGGCCAATTGATTATCCTTAGCTCAGTCATCACTCACATCTCAAATCTGCTTTCCACTTCTGCAAAACACCATAGCATTTTGGAGACTGGTCCTCTACTTTATTCTCCTATAACACTCAGCCAATCACATCCTTTGTTTGCCAGGACATCACCCTCCCCTGGGAACTTTCTAGAGCAGTGGACAGAACACTGAGCATCTGTATTCCTTGGGAATTGTCTATAAGTGTCTAGGAATTCTTTCCTATGACCTCGAACTTACAGAATCCGACATGAGGGGTAGAACCCAGGACGCTGTACTTTGAACAATCTTCCTGCAGGTTGTGATGCATTTTTTACTGCTAGCAACTGATTCCAGAACACCAGAGCCACGAGCCCTCCCTCCTAGGCCACCTTGCTAGCCCCTTTACATAGAGCAATGAGACCTAGCTCCTGCTACCATGTATTTTTTTAAATAAATTTTTCACATAATATATTCTGATCAGAGTTTCCCCTCGTTCATCTCCCTGGTCCTCCCCTGCAGTTTTCTTGTTTATTCTGGTTTGCTTTCTATCCACATCATTGTCTTCCTGCCTCACACTCACTTGCCAACACATCTCTCCACAATCTGATGGTAAATTCTTTGAAGGCCGAAGTTGTTCAGGTATCACCGATCTGTGTTTATAGTGCCATGGCAGTTTTATTGGACCTTTTATAAAGAGAACGGACTTATTAATCTATATTTAGCTTCATAAATTGTAACCACGTTGGAGAGAAATATGTAATCCTAGGAAAAAAGAATGTCAGAGAATGAAAAAGAAAGCTCTCTGAGATTGCCTCTGAGCGTCTTTGTGGGTAAAGTTTGTCCTAATTCTTATTAAAAGCCAGAGCCTAGACTGCTCTCACCTAAGGTTGGGGTGACAGGTGGAGGCATCCTTTCCTGATCCAAGTGTGGCCCCACTTTTCAAGCTAGCTTACCCCTTGAACTTTAAGGCTGGACATGGAATTTTTTTTTTAGGCATTTTGAAAGAAAAAGAGAACTGTAACTCAAAGGATTCAAAGTCATTTCTGAACATGTAACCGACTCCTAGTTTGTACTGTCTCTACCAGGAAGAACCCCCACTTTTGGTCTCAATTAAAAACACGGCCACATGTCTGCTATTAATAATGACAGCCATTTACTTCTGTTGAAATTGAAAGCCTTTGATTCCCTTTGGAAAGCCTAAATGCATCTCACATGGCATACAGACGCATTTCAAAGCTTCGCTCTCTCTCTCTCTACAGCACCCCTCTTTTTTTGTTTTCTAAAGCGGAGTTAATCTTCAAAGCTCATGATTGCCATTTGGTGTCTGAAGATACAGATCTAAACATACCCATATGCATGCATATGTGCACACATATGTCTGGGGATATTGATTATATGTTTTGGTCAAACACTTCCGCCTTCTAAGGCAACTTGTTCATGTGAATATAATTTAACTGTATTTTTTCCCTAACATTTTTACTTGACATTTAAAGTCAGTAAAACTAATGAAAAAGAAGGGGGCCAGAGCGGTGGGAGCCACACAATGAAGAAACTTAATTGTTTTCAACAAGCCACGTGCGACACTTCAGATGTGTGCTTTATATAGAATTGTCTTGAAAGAGTATAGGATCGAGGAGACCTTTAAAAGGAAGTCATTAGGAGGGAACCTAAAACGACTAATTAACATCCATCAAGCACACAGAAGAAATGGGGATGTCGACCACATCAAACGTCTCTCTGACTTTTAGCAGTCCGGCTCTGTGCACTGGCACTGCACATGCAGACTGTAACTCAGGAGGAAGCTGCCATCCTCGAGCCAGCCAGGGCACACGTTCGGGAAGAACTGGGAGGGGTTCTGAAGAGACACCTGCAAGCAATTAGGGACAGAAATCTCTGCTATTCACTAGGAAGCAAATCCTATCCAGGGTCTTACATTTCTAAAGAACTCAAGAAGAGCTGAAGGTCCAGCATCAAGCAGACAGTTGTCAATTCGCTAACTCTGGAAAATTCATTTAAAGTTTTCTCGAAGCTGTGAATAAAACAGTGGGGGTTTCGTGATTGGATTGCCTTCATCGTTCATGTCCGTTAAAACCAATGAGCTATCCCATTTGGTTGATCAGACACAAAGTAAAGTCCTACTTAATCTTGTCACTACCTACAATGCTCTTGATCCTGGAGGCACTCCACACTTAGGAAGGATCTGTGGAGCAGCCTCACACAGTCATTTACTCATTTACAAATGCTAAAATCGTGTTTAGCCCACTAGAGAGTCAATGGAGATATGTTTTCTCCCCAAGGTCAGCTTCCAGCCACAACCTTCCCCACCCCGGAAGCCCTCCACTAACATGGGATTACTGCAACAAAAAAAAAAAATAGATCAGAATTTCTGAAGTATGTTGCCTTTAATTTTTTTAGAAGTAGAGGATTTCTCTGAATCAAATTTATTTAAGCTAATGTATAAAAGCATTAAAATATGCATGTTTATAAGCATCACAATGTTGTTTCAGAGAATACACACATTGCTTGTTTGAGTCATGTCCTTGAGTACATATCACTTCTTGATAGTGACAGCTCCCTCAGCCCTTATCTCAGAGAGTTGAAACCTACAGAGTGAGATCACTATAGTCACCACACAATACCCAGAACTTTCTCCAAGCTGTTGGAGCATAGTACTCAGTGAGCGCCTTCCCCCTTTCACTCTCCTCATTCCTCATTAATGAAATATATACTTGTCGTGTATACATTGGGAAACTCTTCAAAATCTTTCCCATAAGAGAGCAGGAAGCTCCGTGTGGTACAGAGATTCCCGTGATGACTCACAACCTCGCCGCAAAGCCAATGGGTGAGCCCAGAACACAGGAAGTAGGGAGCTGGGAAGAAGGATGCGTCCATCCTGCAAAACTTTGGAAATCCCATGGGGCCTAGCATGTGATTTGCAGCGTGGGACTTCTTGTTACGCACACCAAAACTAGCTACCCTATGAAGTTTAAAAACAAAACAAAACATTTTTTTAAAAATTTTCATTTCACTAAATTCAGTTATTATTGTTGTTATTGCCCAGAGTAGCACTGAGAAGGCATGCGGGTGTGTTCTTCCTGCCCCCTGCCTCCCAAGAGGTGAGACATGCGCACTTGATCTGTTGCTTTGGAAACCAATCTCTACCCTCAGGGCTCTCCCAGCTGCGTTTGTTTGCATGAAGCTCTAGCCACCCTTCTCTACTCTACGGCCTGGGCAGAGGCCACCACGCATCCACATCAACTGGTATGGAGAGATGGCTCAACGGTTAAGAGCACTAACTGTTCTTCCAAAGGTCCTGAGTTCAAATCCCAGCAACCACATGGTGGCTCACAACCATCTGTAAAGAGATCTGACACCCTCTTCTGGAGTGTCTGAAGACAACTACAGTGTACTTACATAAAATAGATAAATAAATAAATAAATAAATACGCTTTAAAATATAAAGTCTACAACAGACAGTGATATGCTGAGAAGGTAGCATGAGCTCTCCATAGAGAGTGACCTGGATATGTTTTCCAACCGTTCCTAGGGATGAATTATCCTTAAGCAGTGAGGACAGGCCAGAGAGCTTTCTCACCTCGCCAGTGGGCCTCAGGAGACTGAGTTCTCCTTCTGAGCTCCAGAGCAAATCCAGACAGGTTTACAGGAAGAAATCTGAGGAGGATTTGGGGGTTTGAGGGTCTTTGTGCCAGATTACCCTTATGCACGGAGATCCCCCCTTTTTTCTTTGCAGTTTTGAAGGATGAGCCTAGGGCTTTCTGCAGACCAGGCAGGCACTCTGATATACAACCCCAGCCCAGTTTTTGTTTTTCATTTTGAGACAGTGTCCTGGTCAGCTGACCCAGGCCAGCGTTGACCTACTCTGTAGCTGAGATAGGCCTTTCCCATCTTCCTGATTCAGTAGCTTTGAATGCAGGTGTATTCCTTTAGGTCTACCCACCATATTGTGGTTTTTTAGATCTGTATATCACAGGAGCTAGGCTGTGAGACCAGTGGGCTTTACCGGGAGGATCAGCAGGCAGGCCTAAGGGGCAGCAGTATAGACAGTACCCCAGGGGGTAAATTACTCGGGACACAGAAAAAGTCAGTTCCCCTGGCAAATCTCAGGAACAGAACTTTTGCTGGAGTATTGCCTGACCTGGTAAAGGAGGCTTGCCTATGCCTGAGCCAGGGGTGTTCCACGCCAGTGCTTCTGTTCCCACCGCTGTGCCTTTCATTGTCTTTGACTTCTGTCCTTGGCTTCTTGCCAGACTCAAGATGTGTATTTTTCTCATGATCAAAGAATCTCTGGGTTCTCTTGTTTGACACTACAAGCCCAGACTCAGGCCACCAGGCTCCCATGCAAGATCTATTCCTCAGTGCTGCTTAAAAAAAAAATCTAAAGGAAATGAAGCTTGAGGTGTTGGGGCACAGAGGGTAGCAAGCACCACAGATTCTGGGATGATCAGAGGGCAAGAACCAGATCACTCAGGGGCATCAAACACTGGCTGCTTTCCAGGCTCCATCGCGGGCCTCGCTGCTTGCTTTGTTTGTTTATTCCTCACATCCCCATTAGATAGTTATCCTAAGGGCTGTGCCTACTTTCCCAGTAAGCACACTGGCATCCAGGGATGTGCTGTGACTGATCCCAAGTCACAAAACTAATAAGAGATCGTCAAGGCCTTTCCAAAGCCCAGTGTTGTCACGCAGTGGCAGAGTTGCTTTCTGAAAAATGTGAAGACCCCTGGGATCTATCTCTGACATGGAAAAAAATTACTCTACATGCCCAGACACAATCCACAATAGAACCTGAATGTTTCCGATGTGCAAAAGACCTTCCACCAAGTAAGCTCAATTTCAGTTTTGAGGCTGTGAGAAATGATCTCCTGTTCTCAGCATGAAACCAGTTAACATAACATAATCCAGGGTATAAGAGAAAATTTCCTTCCCTGTTCACTACTCAGAAAACCTGTTTTCAATCTGTGATTAGTGTGTAGTTCATTATTACTGGCTAAGCGTTTCTCAACCAGAATGCTGGGGACAAGAATAAGGGCTGTACATTGTGGAGTTTTTCAGATGGTAAATTATCTATATAAAAATAATGAGAGAACTTGGAGATGGTAGTGAGTTATAAACACAAAATTGATTTGTGTCTCATGTGTACTCTATATACAGAGCCTGAAGTTACTTTTATAAAATAATCAATAATTCCCTGCATGGAATTTTTCAATTTGTGGGATTTTTTTCTACTTGTAGTGTTGCTCTTAGCACTCAGAAATGTTTTAGACTTTGGAACATTTCAGTTTAAGGGTGCAGAACAATGAAAGCTAAGGAGGGATGCCAAAGACATCTGCTGGGGACCTTGTAATGGACACCAGTCATGTTTGCCAGACCCCAAGAATATAAATACATGTCTACTGATGGAATTGACCTCCTTCGAGAAGCTATGGATGACAACACTTTGCAAGGCAAAGGTTTAGGTATGTGATTAAGACATGGCCAAACCAAGTTATCTACTTTAAATTTAGGTCAGAGGCCGATTCCAACAAGGTGAAAAGCCTCTAAAAATCTATTGTGGTTGAAGTAGAACAGAGACAGACAGTCACCATCTTACAGAGCAGGAGAGAATAGATTTACTGGCACTCTCCAGGGTCTAGTGTGCACGGTGTCTACCCAACTGTCTGCATGGTTTGGCCCAAGGGCCGTGCAGTTTTGGATTTACCCACATGAACTCTTTGCTTTGTTTTAATCAACCCAGGCTGGTCGGCAGCTTTGCTAGCAAGGGCTCAACCACTCTCATAAGTGGATTCAAGGCTTGTTGGTCATCCCTGGGTATTGGTTCTCAAATGGTGGTTCTCATTCACCAGGCACTGGCCCAGAGCAGCCAAGCTTTTCTCTTCTGATCCTCATAGTCTCCTTCACCTTTTCTACCATGCGACAAAGGCACACACAAGGTATTTGGGAGATTTGAGGGTTGTGCTGTTGTCACACCACACAGTAAAGACTTGAAATGGGGCCATTCAGCTACCATCTGCACCCTTAACTACTGGAACTCTTCAATCCCACCCTCCGTGTCCCCAGAACACAGATGTTCAGGTGTTGGTTCCCACACCTTCATGAAGTTCATCCCAAATCCACTGTAATCCAGTTTTCACGAAGAAGACCTGTTTTCAGCCAAGGTCTTGAAGACAACAGCTGACTTAGGTCAGCTTAGCTCAGTCTTAGCTGCCAACAGAGCAAACTTTAAAATGGCTACCAGAATCGCCAAGTCAAATCAGTCATTCATGGCTGTTGCTTCAGTATAACTAAAAGAAAACCAAGCAAAGCAAAAAGGAAAGAAAAGGAAAGAGAAGAAAAGAAACCCTTCTTGAAACAATGTCAAGTCCCTATTGGTAAGGAAGAGAACAAAGGTTTCCACCCCCTTGTCAAGCTATGGCACCCGCCCATGGGAACCTGGTACAGAGGGCTGTTCCTGAGGCCAGCTGCTCTTCACGAAGCGACTGGATGGGCCACATCACATAGTTGCTCAAAGTACTACTGGCATCTTTTCTCGGCCCTGTCAGACCTTAACATATCGGTGTTTTAGTCCAATGTCTCTGTTATGTGTTAGGATTGGCCTAAGCCATCACGGTGCTTAGACAATAGAAAATCAGAATATCAAATGCCCATTCAATGTGGCTACAAGCCCCAGCACTGACTCCTTGTGCTGTGGTCTTCTTGAACAGATGGTTTACTTTAGCTTGACAAAGCAACATTTTGTAATCTGGTGACACTGTCTATACTTCATACATAAAAGAAGTTAGTTTGAGGCTCTGCAGTTTTAATATGTTCCTTCTTTTGGTGAACATTCATGTTAAAATACTCAAAGAAGAGTAATCCAGCTGGAAGTATTAACTTTGTCCATTCTGTTTGTCTTTCTCTAATGGATTCATATTACCATGTGTATTTTGTAAACATGAAGATGGCACCACAGAGAGAGGGAGGGATGGAGGGAGAGAAGGAAGAGGAGGAGGAAGAGGAGGAGGAGGAAGGGATTTCAAGTAAATGCACTTGGTTGTTTATCTGCTTCCTGAAGATGGCTTCATTTGGATAATAAAATAGAATACAATATCATTTAATACTCTTATTTTTTCAGATGCAACCTTAGGTGCTCTGTATATTTTATGAACTGTGAGTTTCCAAAGAGCATCCCAAACAGCAAATGAATTAAAGCTAAGCCATCCATCTCTGCTTTGTAACAACTTCTCCACTTGAAATGAAATTAACTTAATAGTTTGAAGATGCTATGCCTTCATTATTCTAAAAGAAGTTGTTCTAGTTTGGAAGAAGAAAATACACAAAAGAGAACTTTTAAATAAACACAGACAGTGCACTCCATAGAGCAGAAGGAAACTTTGCTCTCTGTTTCCCAACTCTTAGGGGACTGCTGAGCTGACCAAGGACAGAGAGATGTTTTGAAGTTTACTGTTTCTTTTCTGTCCCTTTGTTTCTATTTATTTTAACTTCAAAGCATTTTGAATTCAAATGGAATGCAAAGAGGGAAAATTTCTTCAGAAGTCTGGTAAGAAAATAACTCTGCTTGCCTCTGCTAAAATGGTGAGGCTCTTTCTGCAATTCAAGCTGACATTCTAAGGTACCCAACTGTCTGCCTGCATGCTTATGTAAGTCAGTAGCTAATATTAATAATGAAATATGCATATATATATATATATATATATATATATATATATATATATGAATATATGCATGTCCAATATGAAACTTACAGAGATAAATGGCTTCACTTTTCCTTAGATGATACTGAAATGCCAACGCCATTTTCTTGGGTCTCAAACCAGCCATAACTCACTCTGTCCAGTCCCACACCATTATTGTCCCTTTGGGAATCTTTGATCCATCTCAAGATTCATCTGGAGTTTACAAGTCTAGCATGCTACTTTCATGAGTCTTTGTCATCTTCCCATTGGGTTGCAGTTTTGTGTGATGTGGAAGGTCATCACCATGTTGCTGAATGATGAGATCATTGTGGCTCTTGAATGGATCCAAGACCCTGTGTTGTAGAGGATCCTATGGAAGAGGCCACTGGGCAGAGGAGGAGAAATATTGAGAAGCTCGCAGAACCTTGGCTGCTTGATAATGGAGAATCACCAATAATCAATCAATCAATCAAGATATAGGAACATGGTACAGTCATGGCATAGTCAGGGGAACGTGGCATAAGCATGACATAGTCAGGCCAAGGCTTAGAATGGAAAACAAAAAGAGACTTTCATAACATTATCAGTAATTGCATCAGCTTTGAAGCTATAGTTACTGGCCTTAGGACCCTGAGATACATGAGAGAGAGGAACAACAGATGAGAGAAAAACCCTGACATCTACCTAAATGGGACCTTCTCTAGCTATCCTTCTTTCTCTTCATGTTCTGTGGGAAAAGGTTTTGCAACCTGACCAAGTGCTCAGGCTTATTGAGATATGGGATCTATATTACACAAGGTGGAAAACAGACGAGAACTAGATAACATGCACAAGTCAGAACAGAACCAAAAGTCAACACCCAACGGCGTTACCAGATTCTCCATCTAAAAAAAATAAATAAAAGGATTGGCGCTCTAATGCAAAGGGAAGAAAATTCTATCTTCCTCTAAACCCAAAACAAACACAGAAGATGCCACACACATCTCTGCTCTCCCCCAAAGAGAAAGACAAGCAGACTTCCCTCAGACAAAGTGTTCACCCCTCGTTCTGTGAGGTGCTGGGTATGGTGGGTGGTATTCCAGGCAGCGTCTTGTGTGAGTGCCATCTAGGTCTACCTTCACAGAGCAGGCTCATGGCTTCACTGCCATTTCAAATTAAACCTTGATGAAAGTAGATGGTTTAGGGTTTATGGATTACTTATATTTTAGTATATGAGCTTGTCACGGCTAATCTTCATGGAATCTATAATCACCAGAAAACAGATCTCTAGGAATTGTCTGTGATCAGCCATCTAGATAATGATCACTACAGTGAGAGGATCAACTCTAAATGTAGGAGGCACCAGTCCATGGCTGGGTCCTGCCCTGTATGGAAAGAAGAAAGCAAGCTAAGCACAAGCATTTCCTCTCTCCACTTCCTGACTATAGATGCAGACTGACCAGGTGCCCTGGGCTTCCATCTGCAGAACTTCCCCACCATGATGGACTGTATACTCAAACCATGAGCAATACAATCTCTTCCTCCCTGGAGTGGCTTCTGTTGAGTATGGTGTTGTAGAAATAGAACAAATAGCTAATAACAAATCAGCTGTTATCTTGGGAAAAGCAAAGACCACAAAATCACTCTGCTTGGTCCCTGTGATGGTTTGAGTAGTTGTGCCCCCCCCCCCATAGACTCCTGTGTTTAAAAGCTTGGCTCATAGAAGTGGCACTATTAGGAGGTGTGGCCTTATTGGGTAGGTGTGGTCTTGTTTGAGGACGTGTGTCACTGTGGGAGTAGGATTTGGGGTCTCATGTTCATGCTAGGCCTAGTGATGACTGTAGATCAAGATATAGAACTCTTAGCTCCTTCTCCATCATCATGTCTGCCTGCACGCTACCATGCTGCTTGCCATGATGATAATGGACTGAATCTCTGAAACTGTAAGCCAACCCCAGCTAAGTGTATTTCTTTGTAAGAATTGCTGTGGTTATGGTGTCCCTTCACAGAAATAAAACCCTAACTAAGACAGTACTTCTCACTAGGAAGAGCAATCAAAGAAATAAATTCTGAACATGGAAAAGTGGACTCCAATCCAGAGATGCACCAGAAGAGAAGAAGATTTGTAACTAAGAATCTATATCTAAGCCTGATATTCTCCTGTGCTCTTCTGATGAAATGGACCTCGTATGCATGCAGACCATGTCTAAAACAGGGTGGTGTTGGCTATACACTAAATGAATGATTTACCACAAACATATAAGGGTCCTGTCATGTTCCAGGAAATGGCTATAGCACAGGGCCTAATATATGGGGCAGGAGAAGGAGGAAGTGGGAACTGCAGCTTCCTGGGTGCCTTGTCATTTGTCCCTTGGTGCCCAATGTTTGCCATAGCTGAAATTCCTGCAGGGACCAAGCACTATAGTAAATGTCTAATCCCACTTCTTAACCCACTACTCATCCTCACAAGGGACTTCACCACTAATAAGACCATTACACATCCCACAAGGGCTCTGGGATGGTACCCCAAGAGCCAATTTTTTTTCCCAGTTGACAGATCCCAAGACCTGAGGAAAGGGAAAATGAAGGAAGGGAAGAGAAAGCAAAGGATGGGAAGGGGAGGGGAGGGAGGGTGAGGGAGGGAAGGGAGGAGGAGAGAAGGAAAACCTACATGGTGAGCACAGGTGCTAGTGCCTTTCTTGTTGAAAAGCAAAAGTACATTGCCAGATGTGTCATGATTATCTCACCACATGTTTCAGAAGGAGCCAGGAAGAATGCAATAGATGCTCATGGAAAACTCAAGAAAACCAGTGACTTTTGAATAAGCATTGTATCTGCTAACCATAGTCCCCCATGCACACGTGATTAGATTTGCCCCAGCAGAAAGTCCACATTTCAAATGAGATTCTTTTCAGTAAATATTTGTCAGATCAAGAGGACAACCTTCTTAGACAAGAGCTCTATTCTAGGACTGCCTGTCTTGGGATTTCCATTGCTGCCATGAAACACCATGACCAAAAGCAAGTAGGGGAGGAAAGGATTCATTTGGCTTACACTTTCACTTTGTAGTCCAACACTGAAGGGAGCCAAGGCAGGAACTCAAACAGGGATGCAACCTGGAAGCAGGAGCTGATGCAGAGCCCATGGAGGGATGCTGCTACTGGCTTGCTCCCCAAGGCTTCCTCAGCCTGCTTTCTTATAGAACCCAGGACAAACAGCCCAGAGATGGCTCCACCCACAATGATCTGGACCCTCCTCCATCATTCACTGATTAAGAAAATAACCTACAGGCTTGCCTATAGCTTGAGCTTATGGAGGCATTTTCTCTGTTGAGGCTCCCTCCTCTCCAGTGATGCTAGCTTATCTGCCAAGTTGACATAAAACTAACCAACACACCTTCCCACAGTGTTTTTTTTTATACAATTTTTCTATTATTTATTGTTCATGCTCTTTGGCTATCGGGAGAATTCACGCTTTTCAAATTGTCTGACGACAGTATGATTTCAGTAGTTACATATGAAGAATCCTCAGGTCATAAGCATGTTTGACATGCAACTTATTTCTTTGAGCTAACATTACCAGTGCTCTGCGGGATGACATGCCTGCATAGATATAATTTTATATATCCAGGGGGATGATAATAATAATAATAATTAATAATAATATTAGAATTGGTCACACATGGATGTGTGCCCTGGTAGCTATTGCAATAACTGGTTTTGTATGAATCATGCCTTATGGTGTCCACTCCAATACTTTCTACATCCTCAGGCTCAGACCAATACATATGCTGGGCTTCCCTGTCCAGGAAATTTCTGCTCACCAGAGATGTGGATGCCTGTGTAGAAAAAGAGAAGGAGTCCTTTATATGCAGGTCATTAGGCCAAAATGCTAAACTTGTGGTACATCATTCAATATACTATGCTGGACCAGTACTCTTCAAATGACCTTAAAGCAAGGCATCAAAAGGAGTAGAGACTATGTTGGAACCATGGCTTTCATGGAATTGGTGACAATGTGTAATACATCAAATTCAGCTTGAAGTAGAATCGACTTGGCCTCACTTTGGTGAAGCACAGATCATGCCTGCCTCTCCCCTCTAGCCACACTTTTGTCTCTCTGTATTCTGTATTTTGGAAAGCCACCAAGACTTAGCAAAATCATCATAGTTATGCAATGGAATAGACAATGTTTCCAGGCTCTGTTCTCCATTAAAATATTAGAAAAAGGGTTGGGATGCTGTGGAGGTATTGGTGGCTTGTGTGGAAAGGCAGCCTCTCCCTTCTCTCTTCCCCTTTTTCTTACTCTTTTGGTTTGCTATCTAACCTGAATGGACTCTTCCCAAGCAATGTTCTTCAAAGCCCCACTTACAAAAGCATAATGGCTTATCACAAGAAAGGGACACAGGCAACTACACTACAATGAAGAAGAAGCAAAACCGGGAGTGCCACAGATAGTGGCACTGTTACAAACTCATAGTCACACTGTTACAAACTCATAGTCACACTGTTACAAACTCATAGTGGCACTGTTACAAACTCATAGTCACACTGTTACAAACTCATAGACACACTGTTACAAACTCATAGCAACACTGTTACAAACTCCTACAATGAGAAATGTGCCTACAATCCTAGCACTCAGGGAGTTGAGCAGGCCTGCTAGCTTAACAATCAGATCCTGCCCAAACAATGAAAACAACTAAACTATGCCTATCATCTATACATCCAGTGGTTATAAAGCAGGAGCTTGTAGTCAAGTAAAAATCTACTTGGTTTCTTAGACATAAGAGCCAAATGCAACTCCAAAAATACCAACATCAACAATAGGTATAGTAGAGGAAAGACTTAGGTCCCTTGATATTTACAAGAAACTTAGTTTGAAAACTCTCTATGGGTATGAAAATCCTTAGATGCTCAAGCCCCAGGCAAAATACAGTTTTCCAAAGAACATGGCATGCACACACACACACACACACACACACACACACACACACACACACACGTTTGCATACCACTGTAGACATTAAATAATCTCTAGATGACTTTAAAATATAAATGAAATGTAAATAGTTGTTACACCCCAGTGCTACAGAATAGAGACAATTAGAAAAGCCTGCGCTTGTTCAGTTCAATTGTACCCTTTTCCCCAAGTATTGCACTGGCTTTTGATTGAATCTATGATATAAAAGGCCAATAGCGCCCAATTAAAAGAAAATACAGAATTGATTCAACAGTTTAAACAAACAATACTTCATAAGACCCATGATTTCCAACTTTTTAATCATCATAAGAGAAAATATGGAAGTAAAGGGTGGCCTGATTCCCAGATACGTGACCTGGAGCTCTGATTTTGAAGGGCCTCCATGTCTTCATGTTTTTCATCCCTCTGGCTGGGTGTCCCCTGTCTCACAATCCATCCCAAGAAAGGCTGCTGCTGCCTGAGTCGAAGCAGTCACTACAGGATCTTTTCCCTATTGATTGTTATAGAGTTTCTTAATATTCTTAGACTCCACGGGGAAAAAAATCTGAGTGCATACAGCTATGATGTGTGACTCCCTGCTGATCGAGGCATCTTGTATCTATACATTAGGATACCCATCCTCACTGGGGTATCCTCATCGCTGAGTGTCTTCCCATCTGAATCAAGAACAGCCAACTGGGCCCTGTTAGTCTGCACTCAGAGGACTCTTCCTTCTTATACATGCCAGCCCTGTGGCTTGAACTGGGTGACCTTGCCACCACGTCTGATTCTTGGTTCAGAAACTCCCTAGGGCTCAGCTGTACACTTGACTGGGTTTCTTATTTCCCTATTGGATGTCACAGCCTTGTACGCTGGGGGTTTCATTTTCTTCTTCATTTGATTCAGTATGCCCATTGTCATTAAATATTTGGTTTTACCTCATCCACTGAGAATCTAAAAAACTAATAATGTAGGCACTTGCTAAAGCCTGTGAAAATTTGGAGACAAATCAGAAAAGATGAGCTCTAAGGATATAATGGTTTTCTATTGTTTGGGGGTTAATTTTCAGGCCATGGGTGTCAGAACACTAGCGGTTTTCAAAGCTTGTGTCTATTATGGAATTGTCTTGCTTTCTTTATAAGGATGAGAACATGAGAATTACCAGGTTCTGCAAACAAGACTCTAGATTAGGTCTAGCCTTTCTTTTCCTGTCAAAACAGCCCTGATGACCCCGGGACTTCTCCAAATTGCATGAAGACCAAAATATCTAAAAGTCTTTTGAGAATTAAACAACATCACACAATGTGGAGATTAAACATCACTATATAGACTGTTGAATCTCACACTAATGCTGACCCTTTCTAAGAGACCTACAGAGAGATGGAGTGTTAGTGATCAGGACCATTCCTACATGGTCTATTTATCTTTCTGTACACAACTAAAAGCACAGCTTCACAAGGGAATAGACTGCTTATACAGCTAATATTCAGGGTCCCAGAGCAGTAGGCAACCTTTAGTCACCAGATGGGTCCACCTGCCTACCCTACAGATGGTAATATCCAATCTAAAAATTGTCTCCCTTTTCACACATGAAACTATGAAGTTAATAATGTCAATAGGTATGTAAATATCTACAAATGGGTAACAGACATTTTTTGGCTGGGTGGTATGCAGGATAGGAAATGCATGATAGAGATTTAAAGCTGAATAAATGTGGTACTTGCAAACCTAAGGGAGAAATCCTATGAAGCTGTGACTTTGCAGTAGATCATTTGACCTCTTTGGCCTCAGTTTCCCATCTGCAAAGACAGACTGAGAGAGCTGAGCTAGATAAACTAAAGACAAAGGAGCTCAGGCAGAGCTGCTGGACATGCAGGGAGCTGGCATCACTGTATAAGACACAAAGGATTCATCCCACTGGGTCCTGAGGCAGAGCTGCTGGACATGCAGGGAGCTGGCATCACTGTGTAAGACACAAAGGATTCATCCCACTGGGTCCTGAGCATGCAATTCAGAGCAGAGTTTTCTTCTTAGCTTTGTCTTTGGTCTTTGGATCGTGGTCAAATGGTGGAAATACGCTTAACTATGTCTCTGGAAAATCAGTTATATGAAATCAATAACTGTGTTATCAAATAAGGAACCAATGTAACTAATATAGCGAGAACACATCTTATCATTGGATCTATTCTGTCTGAATGTTATCATTCAGCTCTCTAAGTTTGACGTTATCTTCAAATGGATGCTTCCTTCAAATACGTATGTTAAAATTCTGCCAAGTAATCTCAAGTTGTAGTTGTGTATGGCAAGCACAGGGTGCTGAGATTAAGAAACAGAATGTGATTTTAATTGTCCACAGATTTAAGCTTTTAGTTTATTAAATATGAAACATATTAACAATCAATGTAAATAAAGCACATTACCTAAATCTCTTTATAACCTTCAGAATTACATCCTTTTCAAGCCAAGCCTGCATTGATGAAATTTTACAAGATGCCAAACTAAAATAATGGTTCTAAGTCATGTCATGGATATGGTTCATATTGAATTGTTAAATTATACTACCCACAGTACCAAGTAAAATAATCTTCAAGAGCTATAAATAGCAAAAAGCAGTATTTCACCTCCTGGGAAGGCAATTGTGCCATGCTGAGAATGCAGGGTATAGTATAAATTTATTCTTGTCAATGAGCTATGTTTGATAATCCACTTATCTAATTCTTGACTAGGTGCAGGCACCTGGTTAGATATGAGACAGAGCTTGGTCAGAGTAACATGCCCAAAGTTACACAGCCAAATCACCTGGCTCCTTAGCATTTGGGATGCTCTTGATCGTGATGGGTTGTTGTCATTGTGGTTGCTACCTGCAGTGCTGAGAATGGAACACATGGTGTTGCATATGCCAAGCAATGCTTGACCACTGAGCGATGTCCTTGGTCTAGCCATATGTGACATGGTTGCAAAGGGTTAGAACTCACATCCAGGTATATCATAACACCTTCTAGCAGGCCCTGGTGAGTGCCAGTGCTCTTGTCTCTTCCGAGACTGTCACAGTGTGTCTTTTCAGTGGCCTAGAGTACTACTTACTGCCTTACTAAGACTCTGCACTGATCATCTAAGCTTATCATGTCTCATGTACCCACTGACAGTCCACATTATAGAGGACTTGTGAAGACACCATAGGAAGAAGAGAACAAAACCAACCAACCAACCAAACATACAAACAAACACACAAACAAACAAAAAAACAAAAACAAGAATCAACTCCTTTTTTTTTCTATCCTCAAAATGCCAAAAGCTCCAAATGAGCTCATCAAACTCTTAGATAGGCAGACAAGCATCATACAAGAATGTCAGTTTTAGAAATCACAGAGTTATAAATCTCCCAGCAACGGACACTGTGGCATGACCCCAAGTGTTCAAGGTCTGAATCTTCCCATGAGTCACACCAAACAAACTGGTGACAGATGGCGAGTGGCAGGCTAAGCTGTATCACTCTCATATGTTCATGCTTTTGGATGCACTTGGCCTTCTGCAGCTGGCCAGCACACCTGGGATGTGCACACCATAAATGAACTACTGAGCAGAGGAGTGGTCCCCTCTCAAGCACTCATCAATTTCTTCTGGAAGCTTCAGGATCCAAAATGCAACGTGACATGTAACTGATTATGGTCAGAGTCTGTGCCATTCAGAGTTACATCTATTCTGTTGTATTAGTTTAAATTAAGGTTGATCTAGGAAGTGAGTTTAAAACATACAACTCTTAGGAGAAAGAATCCTTTCCAAGGATACCCTGGCTCTGGGCTGAGAAGACAATAGCCAAGACGGTAATTTCCAATCTTTCCCTGCTTCTAGTCTCTAGGAATCTACTGAAGTCACAGGCCTGGCTCAGACACCCAGCATGTTGTGAGGAGATCAATTCCTGGGGACATCTTCCAGCCTCTGAGAAGAGAGGTTGCAGAGTGCTGTCAAATGTGTCTGCTATTGAGAGGATTTTGGGATGTGTGCTTCCCATTACTTTGCAGCCCTTTAAATCTATCAGTTTCTTCAAGAACAGAGAGCCCTGAATCCTCAGAGAGCCCCGAATCCTTAGAGCATCTAGTGGCTCACATGATAACATACTGTTAGCTTGGTTTTTGTAAGAATTCTATTAGAAAACTAGATGGTGGCATGGGGGAGGGGTCTCACTCGCTGAGCCAACAGTGACATCGGGCTTGCTCTTACTGTTTCATGGCACTTAAAAGCTGTTACACAGCCTATGGATGAGTATTAATTACTTTTATATTGCTGTGATAAAACACCATGACCAATAGAACTTCTAGAAGGAACAATTTATTTGATTTATTTGGGGGTTTACAGTTGCAGAAGGTTAGAGTCCATCATGGTGGAGTGGAGGTAGTTGGTAGTGGGCTGCTGGAGCAGTGGAGAGCTCACATCTCAAGCCACAAACAGGAAGCAAAACACCAACTGGAAATGATTTGAGTATTTTGAAGCCTCACAACTTGCCCTCAGTGACATACTTCCTCCAACAAAGCCATATTATCTAATTCTCCTCACATACCTACCAACTATGCACCAAGAATTCAAATGCCAGATGATATCTCATTCCAACAACTGCTGCAAATCATGGCAGATTGTTCCCTGGATGCTGTGAGCTGTACCATACCCACTTCAGCATTGACCCCTGCTCAGAATCCACAGCAGATGGGACATGTCCACAAAAATAGATGGTTTGGTGAATGTGTTGGGAACGGCACAGATCTTGGGAATTTGGAGGGTGCCCTGTGGCTGAGAATATAGCTCTTTACCCACATTCATCTGCATCAATAGACTCAACGGATTTGGAGGGGGGCAACTTAGAATATTCTACTGCGCTTGCTGAGTCTACTTAGAGAATCCTGTTCTGCTATCTGTTTCTGGATCCTTTCCATCATTGCCGAGACCTGAACCACCCGGCTCTCACCTACTGCTCTGAGGATCCTGGAGTCAACAATTGCCCTTTCATCTCTTTAGATCTCCCCAACTCTGTTCCTCTGGGCACAGAGCCCAACATCGTCATTCCAGGACATATTTATACTGTGTTTTTCATTATTATTCTCTAGAAGTAGGTATACTAGCAACAAAGGTTAAAAGCTACTTTGTACCTAGAACGTTGTGCAAGTGCAATACCAGTTACTTGGGAGAATGAAGTCAGAGGATCATTTGACTCTAGGAGTTCGAGGCCAGCTTAGGAAACATATTGAATAGAGTCATGGTCTAAAGGAGAAAGGAGGGCAAGAGAAAGGAGAAAGAGAAGGGGAGGGAAGAAGAAGGAGGAGGAGAAGGGAAAGAAGGAGGAGGAGAAGAAGGAGAGGAGAAGGAAGGAGGAGAAAGAGAAGAGGAAGAAAAGCAGGAGGAGGAAGAGAAGGAAAGAGGGTGGGTGATGCAGAGAATGAGCTCCGTTGTTGGGGTAGAGCTGGAGTAGGCAGCAGCAGGAGTAGGCTGGGACATTTCTGGGTATAATCATGTTGCGATGGTCCAGCACTTAGATCTAGAAGAGAACATGGGGAAAATACAACTGACAAAACAAATTTCAGACTGCTGACATCATGCTGGCTTTGTTTATGCCACATCAGTAAGACCAGCTAGGAAAACAAAAGTTGAAAGAACTTGAGTGTCGGGATGATGCCAAATTACAGCTAGCCTTTTGGTTTTACTCTCTTTTTTTTGTTTTATTATCCAAATAACACAATTAAACAATGACTGAAATACAGCGCATTACCTAATTTTCTGCTGATAGGTGATGAATGACCTCCATCATCTTGTTTACTTGAAACACACCACTGCAAAGGCCTTCCTACATTGTCAGCTCATTTCAAACATTCTCCAATACACTAAAAGACATCAAAAGTTTAAACAACGTAGAATAACTAAATACTAAGTCATAAGCATTCCTGGTGACAGGTCCGATGTTCTGCTTAAGCGGGCAAGTGCACTGTTCCAGCTGTCCAACATCTCTGAAAGAACGAGTTCAAGATTTAAGATGAATATCTGATTGATCCTTGGGAAATATTCATATTTCCAAAGCCATTGTTCTCTAGACAATGGTTGGCTACTCAAGTCTAGCAACCGGGGTGACCAATGGACAGGAACAAAGTCCAGCCCAGAAAAACTGAACAGAGCAGGAAAGACAAGATAGAACTCCATCTCCTCAGGCACCATCTCCTCAGGCACCATCTCCTCAGGCACCATCTCCTCAGGCACCATCTCTGAGATCCCCCCCCACACACACACAGATTCCTTCATCTTCAAGGTTTGCAAACAGTGGCATAGATAATTCTCTTAAGATCCCTGTGCACCAGGCAGCTGCTGTGCATTATGACCCTGTAATAATGATGAAAAGATAACAGGGATGAAAATGCATCTAAAACTATCAGTAGCATCACATGGAAACAGTTGTGCATAGCCCACAGAGAAGAACCTGTAAGAGTGGGAACCGTCCAGTGCTAATGTCCAGCTAGTTTTAAAAGTCTAATACCCAAAACGTTGAATTATTGCATTGTTCAAAGGGGCAGAAAACCCTCTTGGGAAATCAAGCATGTAGCTGAAGTGTTTTATTAGGAAAAACACCGACAGAGTTGAGTCAAGAAATAGTTTTCACTCCATCTGGTCTCATGTCTGTTCTTTATCCCAATTTGAGGAGGAGGTGACCTGATGGTCATCTTTGGAGTCTGGTAATCCCCACCCCTAACCCCCACCATGGGAGAAGAAGAGGCCCAGGCAAGACTTTGGTAGAGGAAGGGCTGTTCAGGTAAGTCAGCTACAGGACTGTCCAGTACAGGAGGACTGAGAGAGGGGAGAGGAAGCTCATTGCCCTGAGATATAAAGTTCAATATGAACTTGAACAGACCACAGACCACAAATTAAAGCAGCTTCATAGTGGTTATTCATTCTGGGAGAGAAAAACGACTCCTAAGGAGCCATGCAATTTTCTGTGAATATGTCCCCAGTTTCAACAAGCCTAACAGAAAAAGGTGGCAAAGAGAAAAGACTCCTGCAGTCTAAAACCTGCGCTGGTCAAGAAGAGGACAGCTACAAGGCTTTGGTGTTTCCTAGGCATAGATTGGTAGTATTTGCAGAGAACACTGTGTTCTCCAGAGAGCCCAGCGCTGCAGCAGTTTTTCAGAGCTCAATGCCCTCCAATCTCTTTTCCTTTCTGTAAGTTCACACACACACACACACACACACACACACACACACACACACACACACGCACGCACGCACACAGCCCACTTAGCTGAGATCGCACTAAAAACCTAAGTCCTAAAGACCCTCACTGCTCCCTTGCAAATGACTTCTGCAAAATGGAATGGAGAGGAAGAGTCCGGGGCTGCACAGGTTTAAGGTTGCGAGGATGAATAGAATAGAAGGTAGCGCAAGCTGCAATTGTCTGGCCCCAAGGGTCTCAGTTTTCAAGAGTGAGCAGTCGCGGAGGAGAACAGAAAAGGGGGTGAAGCTGTGGAGATGCGCTCAGGCAGATTGGAAAGGCGGGCCTTTGAAGGAGAAGGGGGAGACGACCAAAGAGCAGGAGCCCTGGAGGAAGTGGGAGAGGAGTAGGAGGAGATAACAAGGAGGAGGAGAGGCACGGAGCTCTCAAGCAGAAGGGCAGGCAAGGGGAGCGGGGAGAAGGGGGCGGGGCTTAAGGCGTGGCCTCAGCGACACCCCGCCCCTCCCCGGCCCCGCCTCCGGGCCGCCCGCGGCGCTCTGCAAATATGAGGAGAGTCTGCCGCGGCTGCAGCAGCGGCCACTGTACCTCCGAGCTGTGCGCGCCGCGGCCGGGGCGGGCCTCGGGACTGGGGCTGCGAGCCAAGGGGCCGGGGCGGGACGCGGAGAGGCTGGGCTGCGGTTCGGAGTCCCGCGCGGACAGGGGCCGGACGGCGGCGAGGGAGCGCGCGCCCCGCAGTCCCGCGCTGCGCCTGCCGGGGATGGGGCGCGCCGCTGCCTGAGGCCGGGCCTGGCGGGCGCCCGCCGGGGGCTGCGGCTGAGGAGCCGAGCGCGCCCCGCACCCGAGTGGCCCGCGCGCACGCTGGGAGGGGACGGAGACGGACTACAGCGAGGCCCGGAGGAGCCCGGAGATGTCCCGTGTGCGCCGCCTTCTGCTTGGATACCTGTTCCCAGCCCTCCTGTTGCATGGTGAGTTCGGGGATGGATGGGTGAGTGGGGACGGTTCCGGTCCTCCCATCGCCCCCGACGACGACGTCGGGAGTTGCTCCCGGTCGCTGGGTGCACAGTGTGCCTATTTGCCCTTTCCGGCCGGTGGGTGCACAGAGCCCCTTTCCCCAGCGGCATCCACAGTGGATTTTGCCGCTGCAGTGTTCTTTCTGGAAGGATGCGAACCTCTCCCAGATACTTTTTATCTCTCACATCCGTAGCTGCACAGCCGAGGGAAAACTTTTTATCCACTCTGAGGGCCTTTCCAGCTGTAAACTGTCACAGAATCACAAGCTTTGCGGTCCCCTTTCCACCGGTGTCAGAGCGCAGCAGGGGCTCTCGGTGAGGTCCTGTCTTTTACGAGACTGTAAAGAGAAAGCTGTGATGGTTTACAGGGAGGACACGTCTCCCGGGTGTTTGTCTGTCGTCTGAGGACCAGTGTTTGTAGTCTGCCTGCTGCACCCTGGCTCTGCATTGAATCTTAGTGTGCTGCCGGGTTCTCCGGAGGCAAGGGGACTCTTGGTAGGGGATCATGGAAGGCAGACTGAAGGAGCTTAGATGCCCAGATCCCTCACGCTGGTGTGGAATCAAGTTTTTCCTGTGCTGCTGCTCGTGTTGGTTCTCCAGGCTGCAGAACCACAGACATCTGCTCTCGAAAGGGGTTCTAGAAATTGCACCGTGCAAAATAAGACAATTGCATTGGGGTGGACAAAGCATGTTTTATAACAGGTGGTTGTTGGTACTTGTGGTAGGCAATGGTGTGGTCCTTCTGTTGTCCAGGGCAATAGTCAGACATCTGACATTTCAGCCGAGTGGCTCCCCTGCTCTCCCTCCTGAACATCCACTGAAGCCATCCGAACCTGCAGCTGGCCTATTGGGGCCAGGGCTGTGTAACGGCCCCCCACCTCCCACCCCCACCCTGTGCCTCAGAGAATGAAGGGAAGGGAACTGCAGGCTTCTGGGGGTGCTATTTTCTTTGTAGTCTTTGGGACTGCTTTCGAAGTTACCCCCAGGCTTTGTGGACCTGCCTGAGCAATTGATTGCCAAGGTGTACACTGAGCCCCAGCCATCGCAACATCTTAAAAGTAAGAATGGAAGGCTTGCAGTTCCAGGGCAAAGAGAGAGAGAGAATGTATAATTATAGGGTTGGACTTCTAGGCCCATCTGCTTAGAATTACAGAGCAGTTTTAATCTTTGGCTGAAACATGAAACAAATCAGAGCCAATGAGCAGATCAAACAGCAGCTGCCACACACACAAGAAAAAAGAGAGGATGAAACAGGGAAAATTGCCCCTGGTTGAAAAAAAAAGACTGTTACAATGTCTGCTGGGGGTGGGGGTGGAGATAGTAGTGCTGTCAAATAAAGAGTTACTTAAACCTTTCGTATCCATAGACAGTTTTGCACGAAATCATTACCAGTTGGGCTTCAGGGACCATCTTCACAAACAGGGCTCTACTCTGAGCCTTTTGCTGCCTCTTTAGAAACGGGATGTTCCATATGCCTACTTAGCAATCCAACTGAGATAGTAGTCCAACTGAGATAGGAGTGGCTGGCCCATATATACAAGTGTATCGTTTGGTCAGTGTGGCCAGAAATCTCCCACACTGAAGTCAGGAGTCTGTGATTGCTCCATGGGATCTGGAGAAGTCTCCCCACTGGTGCCAGGAGAAGAAGAAGACAGAGGGAGTAGCTGCAAGAGGCAGTCTGGGCTGCAAGTAGGAACGGAGCCAGAGAGCATGCATGCATGTTTATGAAGAGAACTTCAGATAAAAAGGGAGGTTTGAAGAGCTTAATTGGACAACCTGGATAAACTTTCACAGAGTAATGCAACTTCATGTTGAGTTCGACGTGATGCAATTATTAAAACAGAAGTCGCCCAATGATCTATCTACTTGGATCCAAGAGGGAGTTGTAGGATCTGCTGCAAGAAGGAAACACAAGTTTCCAATGCTCATGGTCTAAGAAAGGTTGGCCATGGTTAGGATAGCAGAAAGCATCAGAAGGTTAGGATAGCAGAAAGCATCAGAAGGAGTTTGAAATCCTTCCCTGCCCCAAGTTTTATATGATTAGAGCATTTTAACAGAAAATGGATATTAATCAACTTAATCCCAGAGAGTGACTTGATGAGCTGCCCCATTTAAGAGATAGGGGTTTTATAGACTTCTAAACCATCCTGTGGCAAAAGCTAGAGCCCGCTCAATTATTTCAACAGAAGACACGGATTAATGATTTCTTTCCTGCTCTGTAGGCATTTGATTCGCTAACCATGCGATGCCATTTGACTATTTGTGATGGCCGTTTTGTAGATAAAAGCAAGGGTCATGTGGTTCTAAATGTGCGTATAGCAACTTTAATACATTTCAGACTGCCCATCTAGAAGATTTGCTGCATGGATCAGTGAGGTTAGAGAGGAAATCACAGAAAGGCTTTCTGAAGGACATGGAGGAGGATGCTGGTTGGCAGTGCCTTTATGTATGGGATCCAGTCTTTGTTCAGTTCTGTAGCCACTTTGATTTCAATTCATTGGAAGTCACAAGTCACCCCGCCCCCAACCCCTATCCGTGAGCAAATGAGTTCTCACAGGACCTCGGACTTTCTTGCTTTTATTCTCTTATACAACTGTGGATGCAGGGGCTTGAGACCCAAGTTCAAAGTGTGGTGCACAGGCATGTGCCTGTCAGGTTGCTTCCCTCCCCCTCAGATTCTGCAAACAACTGCACTTCTTAATCCAAATAAACCCCCCTGAGTGTCACAAAGGTACACAGCTGGCAGCTATCCATTATCACTGCTCTCTCTGCTTCACTGAGAAGGCGCTTACGTTCACATGTCAAATTTTAAAACTCATTCAGCTCTAGACACGGACTAGCAGGAGGTGTGGATAATATGGGGGGTGGGGGTGGGAGCTACCCTGACCTTACAACCAACACATTTCCCATAGCGGAGGAGGAGCAGATGTTGGGGGAGAGTTGTTTCTCAAACACTGTTTATGTTTGTAGAACCCTTTGAGTTTTCAGAGAAGTGGAGACCTTTTCAGTCCTTCCCTTTGATTCGGTTTTATTCTATCAGATGCTGAGGAGCTGAGGATATGGTTCAGTTGGTAAAGGGCTTGCCTGAAAGCAGCAGGACCTGAATCGATCTCCAGAACCCACATAAGCACATTTGTCATCCCAGTGCTGGTGAGGTAGAAGCAGACATATCTCTGACCAGCCAGGCTAGTCTGCTTGAATGGTGAGCCAGTGAGAGAGACTGTCTGGGATAAAAATGAGAGAGAGAGAGAGAGAGAGAGAGAGAGAGAGAGAGAGAGAGAGAGAGAAGTATCTGAGGCTTGACACCTGAGGTTATTTTCTGGCTTCCACACACAGGAATATACCCATATGAGCCTACACACAGAAGACAGACAGACAGACAGACAGAGACACACACACAAACACACACAGGGAGGGAGGGAGGGAGGGAGGGGTAGACTTTTAAAAACTGCCAATTGCCAAATCAGTGCTTAACCAACAGATTTCAAGAAAACATTGAAATGGAGAGCAATACAGATCTTCAAAATGGCATTTTCCTGACACTTGCCTTTGTAACTGAGAAAACATTTTCTTCCCCGTTGCTTTTCCCTCTTTGTCATCAAATGGAATCCTGATCATAGTTTGTTTGTACACAGTAAGGGGCAAGGACCTTGGACAGATGTCAGATGTTCTCTTGTTAAATAGATGGGCTTGCATCCTACATGGCTGGGCAGTCCTGTGATCACGTGTGATGTGACCATGTAGCTGCATACTGTTGAGGGACCCACGAAGACTGACACAGTCAAAAGGTAACATGAACCATGTCAGAGCAGGGATAGGAGCTGGCACCCTGGGGGGTGATGGGTAGAGGCTCTGGGCACACAGAGCAGGTGTGCCTGAGCTGAAGTGATCCCAGAGGAAACTTCAGGAAGACACCTGCCACTGTCTGGCAGGACTGCATGCTACAGTGTCGTGATTGTATAGTTGTGGGCTCTTGCTGAGTTCTCCCCAGCTTCAGAGTGACTTACTATGGAAAGTAGAATGGTTTTACCTAAGTATGAGAAAGGAAGGATCCTTATGAGAAATCACTAAGTGTATTCTCTTCTGTGAGTGCTCTCTGATTTGATTTGTCCAGCTAGCCATGTGTTCTGAAACATTTATCTGCAGGTCCACTGCCAGTGTGTATCACTGCTTACTCGGTGCAGGGCTGATGAGGGAGCTTTCCCTTTTCTTTAGAATCCTAAAGAGTATCTAGTAGTAATGAAGAAATGACTCTGAGAACCTCAGATCCAGGAGGGTGGCCAACTGTGGGTCATTGTACTAGTCTGCTTTCATACAGTATGCTGCTTTCATACATGTATGCTGTATGAACACATATCACATATATGTGATATACAACATATAGACACAAAGGACTTGACCATCTCGGTTCAGCACATATCCAGTCCAAAGGCCTTGGCAGGTATTAAAATATGTCCACTAAAATCAAACATAGCCAGAAATTTCAAACTTTTTTGCTTTATTAATTTTTATAAAAGGTAAATATTTTCTGTAGGAAGGTTTACAGACAGTATAAGCAGTTCTTTTAGTTTTTATTTGCTGCTGGACAGAAACTTGGAACTAAAACCAAGAGTGTGGTATGTACCATTGCCCACATGGTGTTTAGCCCTGGTACCATCTGCAGTACACAAGCTCTTACTCCAGGACCTGGGAGCCATGCTGGGGCTTATCTCCCTGTATCCACTTCAAAGCATGCTTTACAGTAATGACTGCTTGTTTAATTGAGCAGGGTGATTTCATGGGTAAGTAATTACCTGTAGTTAAGCTCGTCAGTCTCATTTTCTATATCATCGCTAGTGATGACTTGAGATACCATACCCCTCTGATTATTGAGGCACACACATTATGGAAAGTAGGGAAAGCTGCAAAATGAGTTGAGAAAGGGATCCTTCAGAACCCTCTGCCCAGAGAAAATATTGCTAATGTGTTAATATCACATTTATTTACTTTTAAAAATTAAGTTTTAAACATTTGCATATAACTCTAAAGACTGGCCCTGATAAAAGTTTATTTCAGACCCAAGTGTGTGCTTTAAAAGTATTGTTTTCCAGTGAATGTTGCACTGTGTTATCTATAAAATGCCTTAGAAGATTTTTCTTCCCAGTATATATACATAGGCATGTAGAAACCAGAATCTGTAGATAAATTGAGTTCTTAAAATATTGAAAAAATCAAGGATCTAGCCCCATATACTTTTCATAAGTCAACAGTAATCTTTGTATATGAAAGAACCCAGCGCATGGTTGTTATTTAGATCTTTGTTGAGTAGATGAATGTTGGCTCTCAAAAGCTGAGCAACCACTGCCTCCCTCCCTTCTGTCTCTTCAAGGGTCTTCTTTAGTTTCTCCATAGCCTGGCTTGCTCCTGAGAGCACTGTGGGTCTGGGCGTGGATGTGTGTGTGTGTGTGTGTGTGTGACAGTGGACATTCCAGTTCCATCTCTCCCTGTGAAAGCTCTGTTAAGTACCACCTTCCAAGAGTGTGACTTGTGCTTTCAAGTGATGTAAGACCTGGACACTTAAATTTCTGTTATTTGGAGCACAAACTTCAGTGTAAGTCAACCTTGTGCTTCATCTTATTCAAGCATCTCTGGGTTTTCTTTGCTGTGTTGGGTATGCCTGCTGTCTGAGTATCAGACTGCTGGATGTTGGTGGATAAGATCATAGCAAAATCTAGGATTCATGAGTACGGTAATTCACTTCCCTGCTTAGGGGCATGTCACTTATGCATCTATCCCTGTGTACACAGTCTATCTAGAACCCCAGGGTTTGTGTAATATTCAGAACTTGGTAACCTATAAATGCTTAACCTCACAGAACTTAATTTTTTTCAATAAGTGAACAATTTCCTTCTAGACTTTTACATTACACCTCCCTCACATTCCTAAAAAAAAAAAAAAAAAAACCAGAACCCACCCATTTGCCATAATGATTTTATTTTGGTCCAGGCCATGCCTGAGGTCATTTTCTGGAGAAGTTGTGTGATAACTTATTCCGAGTTCCCTTGGACTGGGAACAGTGATAGGTGCTTCCCTGTGGATGGGTGCTGTGGCCAACTGTTCATAAATTTACCTCAGACTGTCCCTGTGCCTAAGTGGTAATAGCAGTTGACTAAATGAGGCAATGTTTCTGAAAAAATGAATTGTCAAGTGTTGTGTGACCACAGAGTCCCCTGGGTTGACCAGAAGTCTAAAGCTGGGCTCCTTGACTGGCACACCAAAGCTATGCCTTGAAAAAGAGGTGTAAGAATGTTGGCTTTAGCTTCTCCCCAAAATGAAATTGGTACATCAAATAGGCTTCCAATCCCTAGACATCAAACAGAATTAACACTTAAAAGAAGGTCATCCATATGTTTTTATATCGGCCAAAAAAAACCAAAAAACAAAACCCAGAGATGTTTTTATCCACCTGCAAAAAGAAAGAAGACAAAAACCAATACTATACTTAAGGCATAGTATGCTCTTCAAGGGTTCATTTGTAGAAAGCTGTGTAATGACAACAGATAATAGAACCTTGAAAAGGTGAAGCCTAAGCCAGGCTGTGTTGGAACATGCCTGTAATCACAATTTCTTAAATCTCAAAAGGCCAAGGCCAAGGAGAGCTACAGAGTGAGTTCAAGGTCAACCCAGGCAACTTAGTGAGACCCTGTAAAAAGGGCTGAGGATGGGCTCAGAAGTGAAGGGCTTGCTTAGCTTGTGTAAAGCTCTAAGCTTGTTCAAACCCCACTACAGCTCTTCTTCCCCCCAAACTGGAGCCCAGTAGGAAGTGATTAAGTCACTGGAGTCGATGCCCTTGGGGACACTTAACATGATCTCAGGGAGGAAGTGGCTCTAGCAGATCTGTGGCCCCTGCCTGCATCTGAGTGTACTCATATCGCACTGCCATGAAGCATGCTGGGACACAGCACAGTGGGAGGAGTCACAGCCCCCCAGCAGAGCCAAGCAAAAGTCAATGTTATACTTTGTATTTGAAAATAAACTTAATTAAAAAAATTCTAACCAGGTAGCTTCCTTTAACCATGGGAAATAAATGAAGACAGTTATTGACACATAAATTCACTATCACACCTGTTGAGTTGTCTCCATCTGCTGGTCATGTGTTCCCTGGCTAAAGTGTCTGCCTCACCAGGTTGCTAGGCTGTATTCATGACCAAGAGCCACATCCTAGGTTGGTGTTTGTCTCCTACTTTCCAGTGATTTCCATAATGGATTTTATTTCTCTTGCCACCTGCTAAGAACACAAGCATAACTTTCCTTCCCTGTGTGATTCCTTTCTTTTGAATGACCCATGGAGATACTACCCATCACTCCTGCCTGTGCCTTTGAGGGCCTGGCTGTATTCCCAGAGTCCTCCTTAGTCGTCTCTATCCATTTCCTATCCAGACTTCCAAGTCAGCAACGCTGACCTTAATTCATATTTGCATGTCCTGCCTCTAAAATACATAAATTGTTGATCAGTATTTGTCAAGCTGAGCAGAACTTGCCAGCAATCAAATGCTTGGTGCTATACGTTCTCCTTTGGAATCATTGTAGAACGCAGGCCGCCAGCCTCAGCCTTTACTCTCTTCTTGTTCAGAATCATTAATAGATTGCTGGCTGCCAGCCCCACTCTTTGCTTTCTTCTTCAGAATTATAAAATGTTGTCTGACAGCCCAAGCTTAATTCTGGGTGCTTTGTTCTCCTCAGAGCTCAGAGGGAGGCCAGCTCTGGACCACCATTATTTTAACTCTTTGTTAGGAGACACTTTGGGAGATTGGCATAAAAGTGTTATTATTGAATAGTGTTAACGGTGCATGAGAGGCACTGTGCTAAATTAGACCCTGCCCAAGAGGAGTGGGCTCATTACACATAAGTGGGCAGAAGCTCAGAGAGGCTGAATAATTTGTGTGAGTCTATCAGACTATAGTGTGTTTCACCAACCACAAGATGGCGTTCTCTCTTTTTTCTGCCTTAAGATCTCTATCTGTTGTTAGTGGTATTATGGATGGGGGTCACCGTTTCTTTGGTCTGTAAGTAGTAGTAGTAAAGAAGGGTGGTGTACTCTCCCACTGATCGCTGACGTTGCTCTTGACTTTGGCAACTTGGACACAGTTGCTCCTGGTGTCTCTGAACTTGTTTCTTGTACTCCTTATTTTGAGGTTAGTTAAGGTAGACTGGGTTTGAAAATCAAAAGAGTAAACTATTGACTCAGCATGCATGCCTTCTGTCCATCGCCAACTGGTGATGACTCTGAGCCTGAGGAAGAAAACTATTGTGAAGGGTAAATGGGTCTTCCAATAGAGCAAGGAGTGTTAATTTGCCCTCAGTGGGGCAAATATTTATTATGGAAAGAACAACTGCAACGCCATAACTTCTCACCCAACATGTGTTGGTGGCTTGAACATGAGTATACCCACAAAAACGTGAAGCTGTTTGTGTTTTGTGACCAAGACACATAAAGAGCAAACATTTGCCACCAAAGGCCAGAAGAATTGCCAACTCTCCCTGAACAGATAAACATCAGAGCCATCTGAGGCTGCTGTGAATGACGCGCAGGCATCGTTAAAGCATTACGTCAGGGTTAGAGCCTCGTGTGTTGTTGCTGGTGATAAAATAATGGTGTATCTCAAACACCATGGAAGTCTTGAATTGAATAAAATCTTGTTAGCAGCAAAACCAGTTTCAAACTCAAGCAGCTCAGCTCTGGCGACTTCAGCCTCATCCCTTGAGCCCCTGGCTTTTAAGATCCAGGAGTTTGCACATCAAGCTTTAGTACACCATTTGGCCATCCCCGAGATACTAGCATCTTTATTGAATGCCTAGAGTCACATTTCAAGTAGAATCCGCTCCTGTTCTCTCATGCCTAAGGTCTTTAATTAAAGTCTATTAGAAGATAGTCACATTATAATTGATTATATTATTGATCCACCAGATAGTGAGTTGTGTGACATTTTGTTCTTTGATTGCCTGACAAGGGATGGGCTTGTTTACTGTCATCAGGATAATTATAGCTGTTGGCATTGGTAGAGGTGAATGGCACTTTTGTCCCCTGTATTAGTTCAGAACCACATGAAAGATCAATGTAGATGTCAGACAAATAGGTATTAAATATTGAATGATCAGAGTTGTGCTAAATGCTGCAGGAGAAGAGTAGGGCACATTGTGTAGATGATGTCCATCACAGAATTGCCAGTAGTTCACTCCTGACTTGTCCTGGCCCAGTGCCATCACAGCTGAACAACAGGGGGAGGGTCCTTTGTCGTGTGTGTGTGTGTGTGTGTGTGTGTGTGTGTTGGGTATGCTGTTGTGTTAACAGGTGGTGATTTGGGGGAAAAATAGGAAAGTCTGAGATCAGCAAGCTTGCTTCTTCTTCCATTGCCCAGGCCACCCATCCGAGATAGTACATGTGAGATGGAATGTAATGTTAGGAGAATTACTAGAGGAAGTTTCCCTGGACTATGGAGACCCTTGCTGTATAACTATGACTGTGAACAACGATGTCACAATATTGCTATAATAATTGCTTTTATAATTGCCCGAGAACAGCTCAGGTCAAAAGCAGTGGTTTTGCCTTCAACTGAGCACCACATGTATCAGCAATGTTTGCATGACTATGATCACAATATCTGACAACAAAGAATACTCTCATTCTGGCTCCTTCTTTCAGAGAACTCAGTCCTCTGTGATGGGGAAGGCAGAGTAGAGTAGTTCAGCTCATGATGGTGAGGTCATGTGACAGGGCTCTTCACTTTTCATTGGACCAGAAAGCAGAGAGGGCAGTAGAACCAGAGGCAGGGCTATAACCTTCCAATGCCTTCCCCAGTGACCTACTTCTCCCTGCGAGGCTCTACTCCCTAAAGGGTCCACAGCTTCCCAAATAATGTTCCCAGCTAGGAAACGAACATTTCAAACCATAATTCTATAGAGAGACATTCCACATTCAAACCATAACATATCACCATCAACTTAAGTCAAGAATCTCTTACTCAGGTTTTCATTAGTTGAATAGAGCCCATAGGTGCCTTAAACTCATGGCTCCCAACTGTGTTTGAATAGTGCTAAGAAGAAGAAGCAGTTGCTCCGTCAACAGGGCAGCATTTTACAGAGGGAGCCATGAGAGGTCATATTCAGAGACATATATCTTCTAACTGCTAGGACTGTATACCGACAACCCATTCTGTCCTCTGAGTGATTGAGACACTGGGAGCACATATCTGGATATAAGCATCCTGCAGGACCTAGGGTGGCTCCCACAATGCCCTGATGACAACTATTGGACTTCATTACTTAAAAGGCCCTACCATCTCTTAGCATCACATCTGGAAGCCAAGATTTGAATTCATGAGCCCTTAGATAAACCATAACAAGGGCATCCATCTGGAGACTGTGATGGCCAGAAATTATAAGACTCAGTGCAAGCATATGGGGAGCCAGCCAAGGGGCAGGTCCCAGCCAGGAACTGAGAACCGTCTCCTGGCCACTTCTCCTTCCACATCTGCCAGGGTATGTTTTCAACACTGTTGATCTCTTTGCTCTTGTTATTCCTCACCTAAATATGACAGTGTGTGACATATTTAGTGTCCCCTTCTTGATATCCCCTTTCCCTCCTCTTTCTTCAACTCCACCTCTTCTTTTTCATGTGCTTCTAGAACATGCCTCTTTGAACTGACCCGGTGAGGTCCATTCAGGGCTCTATCACACAGGTACTTGTGCATATGTAAAAAGCCTAGGTAAATGTACCTGAACCCTGGCTTTGCAAAGAACCAGCTGGGTGGCCCCAAGCAAGCTAGGTTCGGATTCTTGCAGGCCTCTGTTTCCACCTGGGAAGTGATCTCCAAGAGTGTTCCTCACTCTGGCATGGGAGTTCCGAAGGAGCAGGCACAGTGCACAGCCTGGTGGAGTGGGCACGCTTTTCCCAGCACACTCATTGCCAGTTGCAGACAGAACGGTCTGCCTGACTCACACCAGGGACTGCTGAGTTGCTTACTTTCTGCTCTTGGTTTGTTTTTCCAGGGCTGGGAGAGGGCTCTGCCCTCCTTCATCCAGACAGCAGATCACACCCTCGGTCCTTAGAGAAAAGCGCCTGGAGGGCTTTCAAGGAGTCACAGTGTCATCACATGCTGAAGCATCTCCACAACGGGGCGAGGATCACCGTGCAGATGCCCCCGACCATCGAGGGCCACTGGGTGTCCACAGGGTAAGAGCTGGGTTTGAGACAAGAAGTGCAGAGAGAGCAACCTGGGAAGCAGGGTCTGAGGAAGATGGGTTTAGATGCTAGCTTTGCACAATCTACAGCAAGAGAGAACCAGGCAGCTCTTGGAAATTATGGTTGGTTATGCAAGCAGAACTAAGAGCTGCAGAAATCTTACTCCGAAGCAGCAGTGGTATCATAGCACTGCTAACTACACGGTGTGAGTGAATGGATCCTTGTTTACTGAACTCTGTGGGACCACTCGTGTATAAAGAGAAACCATTAGCAAGTGAAATTAAGCGTCTGCGTTTCACCAACCCTGAAACACGACTGCAAAGCTTCTTATGGTCTAAATATTCTCTCCATATTCTGGTAACTTAATCTACGGTTTCAGGGCACTGAGAGTAAGTTAAGAGCTGCCTTTACTAGCCAGTTCTTAGATTCTTTTCTGTGCTGTGAAGCTGAGATTTATCCTAGTTTGAGCTCTGGCTTATCTTCCATTAGAGCTTTTAAAAATAGCCTAGAGGCGGATCAGCGATTTTCTTTCTACCCATTAAATTGTTGAGCATTAACAAGACTAACTGGGATCTGATGACGTCTCTCTGTGCACAGTCCCTGGGATATGGAGAGCTGCCCCCAGAGACCTTCCGGGAATAACTCAACACATATGGACATAAGACAAAAGAAGTCCTATAAAATGATGAAGCAGATTTTTTTTTCCTAAAAATGGGTCTCTTCAAGTGACTGTGATAAACTCTTTGCAGATACATTTTAAATGCGAAATTATAACTTGAAAATGGTCATTTATTAGGTGGCTGCTATGTGGCCAGCAGTTGTGTATACTTTGTGTATATAGTTCAAACAGACTTGGTCCGTATTGTCAGAGACTTTACTGATGGACCCAGAGGATCAGAGGCTCAATGACAGTAGAAAGAGAGTGTGAGAGAGCCTTGCTTTAGAATCAGGATAGGCCCTGAAAGTCTACTTTCTGCCTGCAGGAAGAGTTATCTATGTAGAGAAAGTAGCAAAGTTAGGGCTGGATATAGAATGGGCATGGCTTGATTAGCCTGGAGAGCCCACTGATCCCAGCCCTGCAACCCAGCTCCCTGTGTGCAGGGTGGCTCTGAGCTATCTTGCCATTTTGAAGATTAGGTCTTTTTTGTTGTTGCTATTATTATTAATTTGGAGTAGGCTTCTTGTTGATGATGGTTTGACTCTGTTTTGTGGTTTTGAGACAGCATTTCATTGTGTTACCCTTGAACTAGCTTAGTTCAAGGCTAACCTTGAACTCCTGAGCTAAATGTTTCTCCTGCTTAAGCCTCCGAGATAGCAGCACTACAGGTATGTGCCACTGTGTCCAGCTTACAGGTATTCTAATCTAAGAAAACTTGGAAGTACTGCTTAAAATAGGATCCAGATTTATTAAAGGGCCCTGCAGCAGTTTTGAGCAAATACCCAGGGGTAACCGTAGGCTGGGAGTGACCCTTGAGAGATGCGCACACTTCTGGCCAGAGCTGATGGTGGCTGGATTGCAAAGAAGAAATGGCTGGGTCTGAGATGCGCCGAGTTCGGGAGGCAGAGCCCACACACTGTTGATGTTGAGATTAAAAGCAATAGATCAAAAGAAAAAAAGTGAAAAAGGAGAGTATTTCCCACCTCCACTAATCTCTGTCACTGATCATGCTCAACTCTAGTCCCTTTGGGTCAAAAGCCTAGGATGGGCCTTTGCCCCTTCCTTCTGCCTCCAATGACCAGTGCTCCAAGGACTATCTATGTGTTTTGCATCCACAAGGCATTATTTAGCATTAACAACTGAATTTACGTAACAAAAGGTACCCATATTAAGTAGTAGTTATCCCTCAGCAGTCTGCCAACTAGAAGTCCAAGTTGTTGTCAGTTTGGGGAAGCACCTGTGCTTTGGATGGCGGCCCGGTTGCTAGATTTAGAACAGCTCTGGGTTGTTCATGAGCAGAGGGAGAATTCTGATGAGCCAAGACTCCTAACTGGAAAGACCAGGGTCTCAAAAGCTTCTCGGACAAATTCTGGGCAGCGATTCAAGAGTCCCTGCCTCCACTGGTACAGGCTCTGCTGTATCCATATGGACTGGTGACAAACCATGTGAGACTGTTCCTGAGCCTGTCCAGCCATTTTGCTCCATAGGACCCAGTCATAGGGTTTCTGGCTTAGGAGCCTAGCATTTATCTAAGGGCATTTCCTCCTTGTCAGTCAACACAAACCAAAGGAATCCTGGTCTCTTATTATGTTAACTTTGCTACCATTTAACTGCCTCTTAATGTTTTTTTCCCACTGAACAAATAAAACTTTTGAGTAGATAGAAGGGCAGACTTCCATTTCTGCCAAGATTCCATTTCAGAACAAAGGACATCTCGTACCAGCCTAGACAAGGTCTCCGATTTGAAGGATTCATGAGTCGAGTTGTTCTATATCTACCAGGTGGGTGTTCCTGGTACAGGGCAGCAGCACACTATTCTGTCTTATCCAGAGAGAGGGAGCTTCCCTAAAGGGGCCCCTGCTTCTCCTCACATACAATGAGTGAAAATCTTTTTAGAATAGATTATTTAGGGTCAGTTACTGAAGCTGCATTGCCTAGATTCACGGTCAGACTCAAGTGATCTGTCTCTTCATCTTCTGCCTCAGTCTCCTCAGAGATGGATGGTAGTCATACACAGTACCTACCTAGGCTACTATGCAGATTCAGTAAAGTGACATTTGTAAAGGACATAGAAGACACTGTTCTTCTTACCGCCATGACTTGCCATGTCCTCCCTGCCTTTCACACGCTGTTGGATTTATCTAGCTCTTCCCCTGTTCTTGTCTTCAACAGCTGTGAAGTAAGGTCAGGTCCGGAGTTTGTCACGAGGTCTTACAGATTCTACAACAATAATACCTTCAAGGCCTACCAGTTTTATTATGGCAGCAACCGCTGTACAGACCCTACCTACACCCTCATCATCCGAGGCAAGATCCGGCTTCGCCAGGCGTCCTGGATCATCCGTGGGGGCACCGAGGCTGACTACCAGCTTCATGGCGTCCAAGTCATCTGCCACACAGAGGCAGTCGCTGAACAGCTCAGCCGACTGGTGAACCGAACTTGCCCAGGCTTCCTGGCTCCTGGTGGTCCCTGGGTACAGGATGTAGCCTATGACCTGTGGCAGGAGGAGAGTAACCATGAGTGCACCAAGGCTGTGAACTTTGCCATGCACGAGCTGCAGCTCATCCGTGTGGAGAAGCAGTATCCCCACCATAGCCTGGACCACCTGGTAGAGGAGCTCTTCCTGGGCGACATCCACACTGACGCTACCCAGAGGGTGTTCTACCGGCCGTCCAGTTACCAGCCGCCCCTGCAGAATGCCAAGGTACTCGCCTAGCCACAGAGCCCTGCAGAGTCTGTCTCTCCTTGACTGAGTAAAATAGGTGACCCATTGGGCATGTCAGAAAGATCCTGGGGAACCTGAGGAATATAGGGTTCCACCTCATAGGGGGAAGCGTGGAAGTCTGGGAGGGGACATGTAGGTGGGAGCTCAGGCCTGCCACCCCTGTGGTTCGTGTTCTGAGGAGTAGTCGTCATGTCCATCAACAATAACTCCAACATCCCAGAAGCTCTATATAGCCCAGAGGAGCCTGAGGGTCATGAGGGGTACCATGGCCACCATGCTGGGAAAGACCCCCATCAGCAGCACACCCCGACATTGGAGAAGGTAGGACGAACAGTGGGAAGGGACACTGGCACGCTGTCCCATAGGACCTTAGACTTCCCCGTGGTCATTTACCTGTTCCTGCTTCCAGGTTGCCAATGGCTTCCTGAGACAAGCTATCGTTACCCTGTGAGGCTCTTGGGTCAGGTGCCTTTGTTATACACTTGGTGAATTTCAGTGTCAGCAGTTGAACCAAATCTCTTTCTTCAAGACTCCACCTTCCCTTTTTATTAAATGACTGCGATTAGAAGGGGGACGGAGGAGGGCAGGAAGCAATTAAATTGTATAATTCTCATTATTTGAGTTATGTCCTGGTAGTAGTTGGAATTCACAAGATGTTTCCTCCCCCGTGCTCCAAATCATGTCAGTTGATGTCTTGTGGTTCTGGGCTTGGGCAAGCAGACAGATTCAAGCCTGTAGGAGTAGGCAGGGGATTTTCTCTATAGTGTCCAGCAGCCCTGCTAGCCCTGTTGGCCTTGGTGGACCATAGCTAATAACAGTGGGTCTGGCTGACTTTTCTTCATTAATCAAAGTCTTCTTTATAGGCCCCGCTGAGTTTACTCATCACTAATCAAGCGCCTCAGGGACTTCTCTGGTGGAGATGGTACAGGGCTGCCTCTTTCCATCTGCTTTTGTGTGCTCATGTAAATAATCATCTCTGTTAAAATTATGAAAATTATGTCCCGTGTGCAAGGTGGTGCCTCATGGAGGCCCAGAGCGCACAAGCCCACACAAGCCCGGACTACCTGGGGTGATGGTGCGCTGCTGTAGGCTGCTTACCAGCAGGACCGGTGGGGTTCCTGGAGCTTCATTCCCTCATGGAGGAGGAAGAGGAGGAAGGTCCTTTGTGCTCTATCCTTAATGTTCAGAAGTACCAAGAATCAAGGGAAGCTGTGGTACCCAAGGAAGGCCTGGTATCCTCTTACTGTGATGGGCAAGAGGCTCCATCCCTTCATGGTGTAGGAACTGCTTAGCAGGGTGCTGCCTGCTTCTGGGGGCATGGTTCTAGACCAGGCTTCAGTAGATCTTTTAGAAAAGCAGGTTAAGGACTGCTGGCTTCCATCTCTGTTCTGAGTATGGACTGGAAGGTAGCGCCATCTCTATTCTGAAGTGAGCTTCACAGATGCGCGCCATCTTGCTTCGAATTGGATTACAAACGGAGGAAAGGAGGGGGGTTTCACACCTACATGTGAGGTGTCCTTCGAGTAAAGACTGACTGACTGACTTCATGTGGTCTGGGTTGTCCACCAACGCCCCCTTAGCCAGGGACACGCCCGTTCTGTCACGCCAAACCATTATGGCAATCTGCCAAGCAGGCAGGGTCATTGTCATGCCCTGCACCCCTTCCAGTGAGTAGAAAAACAGCTGTATGCCTAGTGTGTAGGCTCATGACTAATTCTAGCACTCAAGAGGCTGAGGCAGAACCGCTGAGAGGAATGCCTGGGCTACATAGTGAGGTCATGAGTGCCAGGGCCAGCCTGAGTATACAGCCTGCTGTTACAGTATAAGACAATGTCTTGAAGACAAACAAAAAACAAAATAAAAACAGCAAAAACCCATCCCCTCGATAGTCACGGATAGAGTCCGGTCAGGCTGTCTGCCCCTTACCTAACATTGTGCCGCTGTTTGCACACCCAGAGCCAGGTTCTGTTTCCTTTCCAGCATGTGCCACTTTGGGCTCTTTGATATCTTAAGCTCCTTTTAAGTGTCAGAAAGAGGAGAATTGGTTTTGTTTCCTGTTTCCCACCCCCTCTCCCCTTTTTTGTACACGAATCTCTTCCCCTACCCCCTCTGCCTCCTGAGTGTGAAGGTTTCTGGGTGAGCCTCTTACCTATGATCCTCAGTTCAGGTTGGGAGGACCTATCCTGAGGTTATTGTTCCTTCCTGGCCAGAGGTCAGAGCCTGACTGGCTTGTGATTCCTTGCGGGTAGGAAGAAGGTTTTCAGAGCCACTTATCCCGGCCTGGCATGGGATTTCAGGGTGACAGGCACGATGCTGACCTTCTCTGGGGCAGTTTTTATTTCTAAACAGTTAAAAGATTTTCTTGAACTCTGGATAAATTGGCAAGCATGTGGAATTTGGAAATGGGAGCTAGTCCTAGTACACAGCTGTCCTGCTGGCACCAGCTGGGGTCAAGTGTTCTTTTTCTGACCCCTCAGAGGCTCCGTACTTCTTTTCTTTACAATGGAAGTGCTACACAGATGCTGTCCATCCTGTCTCTCTGAGCTGGAGAGAGGAGCCCTTCTGGCTGGCGGCTCCTGGAGAAATGAAAAACTGCAGGCTGGAGAGCGTACAAGCGCTGTCGACAGCCAGGAGACACATCCTCCTGTCGTCTCCTCCCTTCTCCGATGAGGCAGTTGTGGGAGCATTTATCTAGATTCTCAAGACTCAGACTCCTTAAACCACCCCAGGTCCGAATCCAAGATTCCAGAAGCATGAATGGTGGAAAGAATTTGAGGAAGTGAGGTTTATCTAGAACATTTCTTCATAAAAGGGATAAGAAGAAGACTGGCATGTGTAAAGGGATCTCATTTGTGTGAAACTAATGCTGGCAAATGGGGGGGGGGGAACAGAGCGTGTGAAGAGGAGGAACCTAGCAATGGATTCCGAGGAAGGGTGGAGGTGACTTCTGTCATTTGTACCGTGGTCTTACAGAAACTAAACACCATTGCCAGGGAAAATTAAAATTCAAGAAAAGAAAAAAAAAAATCCCAGCTAGGCATCATAAGGAATAGTGAAACCATAGATAAGGCTGGTAGCCACTGGGAAGAAGGCTTAGGTTCCCCCTGGCTCAGCAAGACCTATGCTGTGGGACCACTGTGGCTGCCCAGCCAGCGTGGTTGCAAGACTGTAAGGCCACTGGGCTCAGCAGCTGAAAGTAGCCATTCTTCTCTTGTTGTCCCTTGTCTCTTGACTTTGGTGCATCGTGATGCCCCTCAGGAAGATTTTAGGTCCTTCCCCCAAACGGCTAGGAGGAAGTGAGTGGACTTGGCCAGTATCTCTCTAGACGCTGGACATGGTACAGCCCAGTTGCTTGTGCCCACGGGACATTTCAGCAGCAGGTTGTTTGGGCTGGTTGTGGCTGTCTAGCCTAGGACAGGAAGCAACTGGGAGAGAATTTCTTCAAAGAGTACACACGCCCATGCAGGGGTCCTGGAATCTCTAGCTTTGAACTTGCTGCCTCTCCCTAATTGCTGGTCCATGGAGACCTGGCCGAAACTTAGTTTAACGCTAAATTGAGTTTGAAACCGCTAGTCTTAGCCCCTGTGGAAACAGGACACCATGTAAAAATAGAAACTTCAAGGCAGCCTGTTTTTCTAGGCTTTATGCAGCTTGGCTCTAAGGCTCTGAGTCCTTTGGCAAATAAGAGCTGTTTGCAGACTCAGGTGTGTGGGGATTTCTTTCAGGAGGAAATTGGCTACTCTTCCTTAAGAAAAATCAAGGTGGCCTAAAATAACCTCTAAGAAGATGCTCCGAGTGGGAGATTAACCCCAGCACAGCACCACCCTCTGCTTTGATTCCTGAGAGCCATATAGTTGGAATGTACACCCAGTTCATTCACTCAGTGATAGACTCAAATGGTTATTAAAAGCAAAGGACGTCCAGGAGCCTTGGAAATGGCAAGAGTTTTAAGCTGATGGAATTGCTCATTCTCCAAAATCCTCTACAGATTCATCCACAGGGTTGCAAGTCAAAAGGATTGTCTAAAAGTAACCCCCAGGCATTGAGTGTCTTTTTTGTTTGTTTGTTTGTTTGTTTGTTTGTTTGTTTGGTTTTTCGAGACAGGGTTTCTTTGTATAACCCTGGCTGACCTGGAACTCACTTTGTAGACCAGGCTGGCCTCAAACTCAGAAATCCGCCTGCCTCTATCTTAAACATTCTGAGCTAGCAAACTTGCTCCTACAGCTGCCTGGGGGTGGGAGGGAGGCCTTCACAGCACCTGACCCTGACAGAAAGGAAGGGGTCAGAGCTCTGACACACTCTCCAGGTCTACAGAAACTCCCAGCCTGGGAACCAGCATCGGTTTGTAATGCAGAGTCTTGTTTGAGAATGGTGGCTTTCATTGTCTACAAGGTATGCGTTCCAAGACCCCACAGTCATCAAAAGATGGATTAAGTCCTATGCTGGTGTAATGTGTGCATGGGAGCTCTGTATACCTCCATATACTTATACATCTCTAGTGGACTTACCATTTCTAAGAGAGCCCTAGTCTATAGAAATGCCTGTTATACCGTATCCTTCAGGATACTACAAGCAGAAACACTTGTAGGTGTAGTACAGGTGCAGTGTTTCTCCCTTGGTATTTTGATCCGAATTTAGATGTATCTTCAGATAAAAACCCATTCATGGGGAGGGCTGACCGTGTGTGAAAAGGACAGTGATCTGTGGAACTTCCTGGCCTTAGTGACATCAGAGGGACTGGAACAGATGGCTATGGGCAGTAGACTTTTTCAGCCCATTGCTGCTGCAGACTAGGTTTGTTATTAGTTCCTTGAGTGTATGCTACGAGACTCCTGGGTAATGGGACAGGACACCAGCTCGGGGAAAGGACAAGGGGCTTTTGTGGAAGGACCCTGTGTGCTTTCTCTTAAGGATAGGACATTGCAGAGATGATAGGAGATGGGTGTGGTGGTGCAAGGCTGAAGTTGGGGGGGGGTGACCTGAGAGTTCCCCGTGCCATTCTTAGGTAAATTTTTGTAAAGAAAATTCTTCCCATTACTGGGCCAAGGTGTTCTCAAGTCAGCAGATGCTGCATGGTGTATATACGGACAGGACGCTGGCAGTTGGGATCTCTTGCTTGGCTGTGAGCATCTCACCAGCGTTGCTGCCATGCCCTGATCGCAGATATAGATCTTGTTATTTCTTGACTCCTCCAGAGGATTTTGGCAGACAAACAGGCATGCAGGGTTGCTTTATTTAAGGAGTTAGCAGGCTAGGAAAGATTTGTTGTCAAGGACAATGCAAGCGGTAAACATTTCATCCCTTAAAAGGCAAAAACACTGAGAGGCCAGAGTGAAACCCCCAAGAAGCAGGAAATTGGCCATTTAAAAAGTATGTCTCAGCAGCTAGGGAGAGAGGAGGGGAGCAGGCAGGAAACTTCCTCAGAGACCAGTGAAGTCATCGCAGCCCCTTTAAAGGGATCAAAATGAACCAGAGGTCATAGGTTACCTGAATCCAATTCTGAGTTTATGCATAACATTCATTTATTTACTTTGTGTGTGTACGCACATACAGAGCTTGGCAGCCAGTGTCCTTATCCACCGAGCCATCTCCTTGACTCTGAATCTGTCTCCAGAAAGCATTGCAAGAAGCTCCTCCCACAGACAGCATCTCTCCTGATGGATAAATGTGACTTTCATTATCCCGCTCCTTAAATATCCCAAGATACTTTCTCCCTATCAGTTTGTCCATCAGGAGCCTCATCAGGTTCACCAGTGTTCTGCCAGGGGACCTAGGGAATAGAGGGTGGGTGGTGGGAAGGGTCTCTGGTCTTGGCCTGAAAGGACTAATGCGGAAGCCAGATGGTCTGGAAGAGAAATGTCACCCAGCACACAGCAAATTGCCATTGCAAGAGCATTCACCGTGGGCTTAGCTACCCTGGGTTTCTGTATGGGAATCATGAATACTTTTTTTTTTTTATCCAGTGGAGCAAAACCTTAGGAAAGGAAGTTTCCATCTTCTCCTCCCATTTTTCTCCTTGAACAAAACTTTTAGCCAAGAATGGCTGCTTTGAAGGCTTGTGCTTTGTCCGGCCTTCTCCTCTAATTGATCTTTCACAAGATCTTCTCGAGTAATTTCTTCCATTCTGGGAAGCCCGTGGAAACAAGTGGGCACTGTCAGCAGATGCTGTTGACCAACCCTCCAGAAATAAATGCTGGCAGGAAACAGGAGAAGCCTGAAGAGCCCCCATCAGTCATCAGCCTCGGAGCCCTTTGCCATGGGGCTACAGTCCTTGGTGAGGGGACATTTGCTGTTTGCAGAACCTCAAGCCTAAGAGGGGAAGAAGTTGGAGGTAGCATTCCACAAGCCCTAGGGTTGAATTAGAGGCCCAAGATGGCTTTAAGTTTGTGAGGTCATCTGACCCAAGTTATTTTCTCTCTCTACATCTTGGTTACGCAGGCTGGAAAATATGCCAACATTCTCATTAAATGTAAGACCTAGATGTACTTGAACACCTCAGAATCCAGTATCCTTATGCTCAGGCTGCAGTTCTTGAACCTGCTGCCCCAGGGCAGTGTGCAGACAAGCAAACCCTGCTCCCTGCCAGCAGTACCGTGTACTTGGGAACTGCAGGGTCGATTTCCATTTTTAACACGAGTTCTTCTTTTTCAGAGAACACTTATATGGGGCTTATTTCTAGCTCCAACCCTCTTGAGTTAAATCTTCCCCCAACCCCTGGTGCCACGCATGGAACCCAGAGTCACTTATGTGCCAGATGAGCACCTGAGTCCTTAGATTAGAGCTTTTTTTGTAGAGCTTTTTATAATGGGTGTAAAGAACAGCAGCAAAGCTACACCTACTGCCCCCCGACCCCTGCTCTTAACCTTCAAACCCTGTGTATGCAGAAGTCCTGACTTTAATTAGTTTTTTTCTAACGTGGGGAGAAATGAAGTGGTATAGAACGAAGTTGGTGATCCCCAGAAAGGACACTTCTCAAGTGGGAATCTTGTATCAGAATGTTTTAAACTTTAGTAAAACCAATTTTATAAAGCAAACGCTTTCTGGTGGTGCAAATCTTCCATGTGAGCGGATCTGCATACGGAGGGAGTTCTCATCTGCTAATCTGTAAAGGCTTTCTCATTAAAGCCACCCTAGAAAGGGATCTGTAGAGCAATACAACGCGTAGGCTTTATTCTCTGCGACTGTGACACTGATGTGTAGATCCCTTTTAAATCTCATTCACACCAAAGAGTATAAGAACTTAAGAAAGCAATTTTTAAAACTTAATTCACACACAGAAGCATCATCTTACACACCCCATGACTAAAATTGTCACCTTCTTGACCTCATCCACTGAGTCCCAAAACTCCGCCTCTGCTTATGACATCTTTGGTTGCTTAATGGTAACTGCAAAACTGCTTCAAAGGGATGGGGAGGTGGGTAAAACAGACCCTCCTCTAAAGAATTTTACAAGTGACAGATATGCTCTTTATCAAATTGTTACAGAAGGATAAATTTAAACCACAATAGGAAGTTGCCCATTGGGACAGCTGTTACCAATGGGGTGGGGAGTGGAAAATAAATCTTGGCAAGGATGTGGGGGAACTGGAACTCTTGTAGTTTGCTGATAGAGATGTCAAATGGTACAACGACTGTGGAACCCAGGCTTCTCCCTCGAAAATGCAAACATTGCATTGCCATATGGTATAGCTATTTTACATTGCATTGCCATGTGGTATAGCTATTTTACATCTAGGTATATACTTGAAATGATTGCAGGAGGAATGCAAATATATACCCATGCAGCCATGTTCATGGCGTTATTCACAAGCAGTGGCAAGAGAGAAGCAGTCTCAAGGTCTAGGAGCTGATAAGCAAAATGTGTCCCTGCCTGAAATGCTTAGGCCTTAAAAAGGAAGGACAATCTGATACATGCTCTAACATGGGAGAATCTAGAATACATTTGCTAATGACACTGGCCCATTGCAAATATTGTATGAGTATCCTTATAGGAGGTCCTAAGTTATTTCTAATAGGAGGTCCTTAGTCTTGTCATGTTCAAAGACAGAAAGTACAGGGGTGGTTGCCAGGGGCTAGGAGACGGAGGCATGGAGGGTCATTTGAGTTAAGGAAGACAAGAAGGTTCTAGGGATAGTGTGATCGCTACCTAATCATGTGACTAATCTTAATGCCACAGAATGGTACACTTAAAAATTACTAAGATGATGAGTGCTACAACCTTTTTTTTTTTAACCACAATAAAACAAAAATAACCAGAGTAAAGAATTTGGTAATACTAATGCTTAAGAACCAGGTTCCTCCTGACTACTGCACATGAACCCAAATCCCACAGGCCCACTGCTTCAACCATGCCCGGCCCACTTTGGATTTTTGCATAGTGGAAAAACCTGTATCTCAAGAGCACAATTCATCTGGAAGAACCACAGGCCAGAAGAATCCTCTTGGAGTCCAGGACTCCTGCCTGCTGTTCTTAGAGAAGTGCTATTTGTGAACACCAACCTACCACTCCTGATGCCATTGTGGCACAGCCTGGGTGACAGATGGACCATCTCGTCTCCCCACTCCTCCTTTTCCTGTTGATCTAAAGAGCATTGATCTTCAGTGTTGTGCCATCAGCACCGATCTGTCCCCGAACCAGGAGAGAACAAATCTTTTCAGGGATTGAGACTTAACTTCCTAGAAAGTCCAGGAATGAAGACAGCACAGTGGATGGTCCTAAACTCTCATTGGATATAGAAAATGAAGTTGTGGAGTGGAGTGGGGTGGAGAAGAAGTAGAGATAGAGATGGGTGACAGTAAATTATTGAGCCCACAGAACCTTGTAAGACCTCCTGGGAATCAGATGCAATGGGTAGCAAGCATCTTTGCTGTGCAGATTCCAGCGGGGTGGGGCCCAGCTCTGTGTGGACCACTGGAGACCCTGTGGGTCCGTATTTCTGACCCTGACTGAACATCAGCTTCCGTTGCCATCTGCAGGAGCTTTAGACTGTCATGGGTGGCCAGGGCCTCTGAGGTGTTGGAAATAGGCTTCATGCTGATTGTGGTAATATTCTGACATACTCTGCCCTTTGCAGGAGCCCCAGAGTGTACATGTTATAGACACCACCCTAACTTCCCATCCTGGCCTTTAAATGTCAGAACAACCTGCTTAGGGCAAAATCTTTGGCTCCTTCACCTCCTGGCAGCTTTTGGAGAGGACATAGCACGTCAGAGCTCAGGACTCTGGGTTCTCTTTTACTTCGGTTTGTACTTTCCTTCCTACCATGAACCCAAAGGACCATGACCATTGCTTTGGTCTACCCAAGTGGGGACCCTGAGTGGGAACCACCTTGTTCCTCCATTTCTCTCCTGCAGCAGTTATGCAAGTGTGTCCAAGAGTCACCATGGTGTAAGTGAGGAAGTTGAAGTAGAGAGAGATGAATAACTTGTTTGTGGCTCCCACCAGCTGTGAGGTAGGCAGCAGGGAGCCGGCTCAGGCCTTCAGGATCAGGCCAGAGATATTCTCATCCTCTCTGATTCAGCTCTGCTTTCAATGGGCTGTTTACTTGTTATCTCCCTGGGTCCTATCACCCTGTGGTCTGCTGATAACAGGCTGGAGCATGGTTTATATTCTTCCCTTGCCCCAAAACCCTCTGCAGGAATCCCAGGCCAGCAATTGTACCTGGACCCCGGGAGAGGGAAGGCTTGTCCCCTCCCCCTTTAACTCTGTACCCAAAGTGATCTCACCATCTGCAAGCCACACATCACAGGCACAAAGGAAGTGTTCTCTACTGTAAATGGTAACTAAACTCATCCGATGAATGGAAAGGGTCATGTAAGTACAAAGTCTTCCCTTAATGGGGGGTGTAGAAGAGGCAGGTGGCAGCCACCTGCCTGCTCTCCCACCCCCACCCTTACCACAGTCTTCCAGGAAGGTAAACTTGTCACCGTTGCCAAGTCACATTTATGAGGGCTACCACCCTACCTTGGGGAAGGAGGTGAAATTTTGACTTCAGGAAAAGTGCTGAACAAGTGTGTGTGTGTCTCAGAGGGGTGAAGGGGTGACTGTGGGTCTGACTGCATATGACCTGGGAGTCCCAGTGAGCTCTGCCTCCTGATCAGAGGGCAGAGATCAAAGGCTATGGTCCAACTCTGCTCACCCCTTGTGCCTTGTACAAACTTTTCAGGAGTTAAAGAGTAGAGGAGTCCATTGGGTTAAGAGTTGTCCTGCGGTTGGATGTGGTGACAACGTCATGGTGCTGTGCCCTGGGCCAGTCCTCCTGACTTACAATCAGGTTTTGGTTGCCAGCTCTGGAGCCTTTAGGCAAGCAGGTTAGTCAGAGCTGACATCTGCCATACGGGTACCAAATAAACTCTCACAGACTGTGCCTCCTGGAAGCGAGAGCACAGCTTTACGGAGGACCTTAAGCTGCAGAGAGTTGGGAAAGCAAGCATTTCAAGAGCTGAGGAGCTGTGAGCCTTGGCCTCTGAACACACATGGACAGGCTGTGCACATGCCCCAGAGGTCCCCCATACCCTTCTGTGTGGCTCCTCTGCCTCCTGCATTCACTTTGTCAAAGGAACCCCGTGATTCCTCTCATGTGTTGTCACAGCTCTGTGTTTTCTATGGTGTGTTTCTCCCTTCAAAAAATATAATTGTGCTGAAATACACCCGTAGATCTGTTTCATGGGTTCCTGCTTAAGGGCTCAGTTAAGTGACATGAGTTACATTCATAATGGTGACGTTTCACCACTCTTCATATCTGGAACTCTCACCTTGTGAAACTGAAATCCACTATCTGTGTTCTCTGTCCCTGCCTCCCGTCCCATCCATCAAAGTCACCTTGGAATCAAGCGTGCGCGTGCGCGCACACACACACACACACACACACACACACACACACACACACACACGTGACTGGCTTATTTCATTTAGTGCAGTGTCCTCAAGGTCCATCTGTGTTGTAACTTGTGCAGTACATGCTGCCTTTTAAAGTTGAGTTCTCTGCCATCACACATGCAAAGCACACTGTGCTTCGCCGTTCGTTTGTGGCTGCACAGTTGGATTGCTTTCCTTCTCACTGCTGTGGGTCAGTGCCCTTGCTTTGAGTTCTTCTGGACCTGTATTTAGGAGGGTGATAGCTGGATCACATAGTGATTCTATGTTTGAGCGTTTGAGGAACCGTCCCACTCTTGTCCACAAAGGCTGCATCATTTTACATTCCCGCAGATAGGACCAAAGGATTGGGAGGTCTCCACATCCTCACCCACATAGCCACTGGATTTGTGATGATTTGAAACCTCAACAGGATTCTGAAGGGTCCATGTCATAGCTGACATTAGGTAGACAGCCACATGCATTGTGTGAATACACACACTGGTTCACACTGTGCTCTGCTCTCTGGGAGCCAGAGTCCGGCTCCCATTTCTTTTGGGGATTTCAGGTATCAATAATGGTGCCCCAAGTACCCAATCCTTAACCACGGTGAACCCATCCCCTGTCCCCCATTTCCAGGGATACACATGCACACTGAGCCCATGAGAAGACTAAAGTCTCTAAATGTCTTGGTTTCTTTGTTTCAGAACCACAACCACGCGTGCATAGCCTGCCGTATCATTTTCCGGTCCGATGAACACCACCCTCCCATCCTGCCCCCCAAGGCTGACCTGACCATCGGCCTCCATGGGGAATGGGTGAGCCAGCGCTGCGAGGTACGCCCCGAGGTCCTCTTCCTCACCCGCCACTTCATCTTCCATGATAACAACAACACCTGGGAAGGGCATTACTACCACTACTCGGACCCTGTCTGCAAGCACCCCACATTCACCATCTATGCTCGAGGCCGCTACAGCCGCGGTGTGCTCTCATCTAAGGTCATGGGTGGCACGGAGTTTGTGTTCAAAGGTAAGTGTGCTGGTTCACATCTCACAGCACGGCTCGGCACATTTCTGCTGGTGCAGAACCTAAGAGAAAGGGTTTCTTTGCTGCTTGAGATCTGGGGATGAATGAAGTAAGAGCTGTGTCTGCCTTAAAGCATCCTTAGAAATACCTCCTTCCTGCCTAGAGCAGGCTAGTCCCGGGCCTCCACCTGACACTCAGGTACAATGGAACCCATACCGTCACACGGGCCCCTGTGATGTGAGAGTCAGGAATGCTCCTGCAATGAAACCTAGCAGCTTCTCTGATGGCATCAGGCCTGTTTGCATGTTTGTCCTTTTCCTGAATGAGGAATACAGAGCAGGTGTCAGTTACTTCTTGATGCTCAGAGCTGTTTCTTCCAATCTGAGCTGAGACTGCATATGAGAGCCTGTTCCAGGCTGGAAGGCGAGAACATCATAGGGAAAGTTCACTCTGTGAACTGCTCACCCAAGCAAGGAAGCTGGAGTTGGGAGGCACCTGCCCTGACCCCAAGGGAAGGCTTGCTCCTTTAGTTTTAAGTTTGAGTGCCTGAAAGGTGGTTATCAGTATGTAATACCAAATAAAGAGGGTAGCTGGGTCATTGGGTAACCCCTTCAGAGTAACACTGTAGTCCAGTGACTGTGAGATGTCTGTGTTGCCTTAGCGAAGCCCTGAGCATGAACACCCTCCTTTGATGGAGGAATTTAGCTCCAGGACACTGGCCTTGTGCTAAACTTAATCAAGACAAATCTGTGTACTCACTAAAAATCCCACTACACTTGTATACAAAGTTAGCCCTTAGGACCCCAAGGGTCCGCAAGGGCTGGGGCTTACATTTATTTCTTCTTATTTTTGTTGTTTGCAGCCTAACTGCATTTAGATTCCTGACTGATGGGCCCATATTAATCTATGAAATTGGTGATTCAGATATGTGTTCGATGTGACACCTCTTGGATACTTCAAAAACTTTTCATAAAACAAACATTTGAGTTTTGTTAAATATGGAGGGGTTTTTTTGCATCCTAGGGAGTAATACCAAATAAAGGGGGTATCTGGGTCATTGGGTAATCTCAAAGATCACTTTTGACCTTTGAGATAGTTGGGATAGTTGTATTTCACAATGACATGTGTGATCATCTCCAAACTGGACTAAGCATGTAAACCAAATGTCACCATTTTCTGACCATACTTACAGTATACTGTCATGACTTTACATTCATGGGAATTAATTTTAGGGCTCTCTGAAGATACCAAAATGCAAAGTTGCTTTAGTTCCTTCTGTGAAATGAATACTCTTGCACAAAACCCGTGCATATCCTCTTATACTTTACACCATTTCTACATTACTTCTAATACATAGTGTAGCCATTGCAGGGCCGTGTAGTTAAGTTGTAGCTGCAGAGTGCATGACACTGTGAGCTGGATGACTGCGTTTGGTATGCTCACCATTCAAGTCAGCATATGGAACTTCCTACCGGAGCCTACTTTTTTGATTACGGTGGTCAGCCAGGCAAGCGATTTGATTGTGCTTTAAAGAGAAAACTGTGTTGAAACAGTGCCTCTGGCATTTGCCAGAAGTGTCTGCCTCCTAAGTTGTGTCTCTAGAGTCATGGATATCTCTCTTCTCCACAGTGAATCACATGAAGGTCACTCCCATGGACACAGCCACAGCCTCCCTCCTCAATGTCTTCAGTGGGAATGAGTGTGGGGCTGAGGGCTCCTGGCAGGTCGGTATCCAACAGGATGTGACACACACCAATGGCTGCGTGGCTCTGGGCATCAAACTACCTCACACAGAATATGAGATCTTCAAAATGGAGCAAGACACCCGGGGCCGCTACCTGCTGTTCAATGGCCAGAGGCCCAGTGATGGCTCCAGCCCAGACAGACCAGAGAAGAGAGCCACATCCTACCAGATGCCCTTGGTCCAGTGTGCCTCTTCCTCACAGAGAGCTGAAGACTTGTTGGAAGACAGTCAAGGTCATGTGTACGGCAGGGCAGCAGGGAGGACAGCTGGGCCCCTGTTGCTTCCTGCCTTCATCAGCCTTTGGACTCTACCGCATTGGCGCATCCTCAGATAGAAGACATTTCCTGAACCAAGACTCTTTACGGTGTATGACTTTCCTTCACACAGAGAAGGGACATTGATTCTTTCGATGCACTTGAATGCCTTGAGATCTGCCTTGCCTCTCCTCTCTCCCCTCTTCCAGCCTCTGCGCCGCCCGTGAGCAGTGTGTTTGAAGTTTCAGCTTTGAATGTCTTCCTGCCCAATCCGTGGCCTGAGAACTTCATAGCGGTGTGATTGCACTTTAAGTCTGCAGAGAGCCGGGGCTAGTATGTTTAGGGGTGGCAGCTGCCTTCTTCTCTCTGTCCCCAGACTCCTGACTGTGTTTCTGAGCTGAGCTTAAAAGATGCAAATGACAAGCTGCAGCTCTCTCTGCCATTGCTTCTCTGTATTCTCTCCAAATCCCTTCCACACTCAAGGTTTTCTACACTGGAAGCCAGTGCAGAGTTGGCTTGGGACTGCCATGAGGACCCCATGTTTGCTACAGGAAAGCCTGGGGTGTTGCTGAATACATAAGAGAAGATGCAAGGTTCAGCTAAGTCTTTGTTCCAGCCTTAATGCTAATCAACACTTTCAGAAATGTTGAGTAGAGAGGTGTCCCTAAAGCTTCAAAGTAACTTAAATGCTGTTGACTAGCGCCGGTTTTCACTTGTTGAGAAGAAATGTGTGCCATATACTTGGTTTGGTGGCTACAGAGTACAGCCTGCTGCTTAACCCTCAGAGAAGACTGATCCAATTGGGAAATTTAGAGCAGCTCCTGCTCCAGGCAGCCAGAAGCAGCAGTGGGGGGTGGGGGTGGGGGTGGGGGTTCCTTGTGTTAAGTGCCACACAAATGACAAGGAGATCTGTGGAGTTTTTCTCCAAGTGAACTAATCCCCTGTGTCCTGGCTCACACTGTGGTTAGGGTGGGCACATCCTCTCTGCCATCTTTGACACACAAAAACCCGAACATCAGTGCTCCAGTAACTTACTGATGAAAAGAGGTTAGGGTGGGACTCACCCACAGATGAGCTACCCTGCTAAGAGCCGTCCCTGTGCTCCGTGGTAGGGTCTAGGAGGAGTCACCCTGTTACTAGAATTGCTGGCTTGGCTCAGCTTCCTGTCTGCATTTCCTTGGTTCTGCCCCAGCTGTGAGGTCCAGAGCCATCTCATTCAGGGTTCGCTGCTTCACAGTCATCTGAAGGGAGGAGGGGATGGCCGCCCAGTCCTTTGTATTATTGCAGCTGGTGCTATAAACACCAAGTGCTATTTCTCACAGAGACCCATGCAGGCAGGTGGGGGAGAGACAGAAAACCTAGATGGATCTGAAAGCAGACCTGGAGGCCAGGACCAGGAGAAGAGTCAGTCGTGTATTTAAGAGTTCACTTTGTGAAGCAGTAGCGTTCAGTGTGTTGTTAAGTTATAACGAAGGCATGGAGTACCAGAGTGCTTTATATTTAGATTATATTTTAAGTCATGGTGCATACTTGAGGGGGTTTATTAAAAATGAAAGTACTAACTTAATGTCTACTAAGTTTAATAAACAAAGAATTTGGAAGTAACCCCACGAAATATGTCTTCTTTGTTGACTCAATGAATTCTAACATTGTCTTCAAAGTGCTAACCTATAGACTACATACACTTCAGTGATCAAGAGTTGCATTTACAGCCACTTTGGTTCACTGCAACCCACCTGGACTCATCTATCTCTACTCTTTAACAATATGCTGCATGTATGCCCACGAAGGAATAGATATTAACACATACAGTGTGTAAGCATGATGAGTCTGGGAAGTTTGTGTGATCACTTTCTGGTATAATATAAATCTCTATGGAGAAATAATAACAGCTTATTCACAATTCACCGACACACTAAAGTAAGTCACAATCATTCCCGAGTGCATTCATCTCGGCTTGGTTATATCATACTAATAGCAATAGGGTCTCTAGAGTCAGGTCCCTCATGTGAGCTACAGTGATCTTGACGTTACATGGTTTCTGGTGACCTTGAAGCCACAATGGAGCTCGAGGTCATCCAGGCCTGAGGGTCAGACATGACAAGTTAATCTTGAGATGCTTTCTTTGTTATTTAGATTTTCTTTGTTTTAATTCATGTGTATATGGTAGAACAGGTAGATATAGTCACATCCTATATCTATACCTATACCTATACCTATACTTATACCTATACCTATACCTATACCTATACCTATACCTATACCTATACCTATACCTATACCTACTGAGTACAGATGTCACACAGCGCAGGGAGATCCCTGAAGCTGGAGTTACAGGTGGCTTAGAGCCACCCAGTGTTTGTACACAGAGCCAAACTCTGCTCCTCTGCAAGAGGAGAACACCAGTCTATCCTTCAACACCTGCCTACTTTTAAGACAATGTCCTACTATGTATCCCAGGTTGGCCTTGGATTCATGGTCCTTCTGCCTCCACACAATAAGTGCTGGGATGACAGACCAGTTCTACCATGTCTGACTTGGAACAAGTCTGAGAAAGGTATGCCTGACCCTAGACTATTCCATTTACATAGCAAGTTTGAAATCCACCATAGTTCAGTACTCACCACCTCCCTCTTAGTCAATGCTGGGTAATTCTGCCAGTAAATTCTACATCTGAGGGAAGTCATAAATCATGGAAGATTCTTGCAGAACTCACAAGTCAGCTGCAACTAGGCTTTAGGCCACTGGTATAGCAGAGCATGAGGCTGGACGATGGGCAAAGGATGCAGGTTTATTTTGATTTGTGGTTTTGAAGACTGCGAAGCCTGAAATCGAGCAGCTGCATCTGATGAGAGTCTTCTGCTGCTTGGTCGTGGCAGCAAGCCCCAAGTGAAATTGAGGCGGGCATGAGGGTGGACTTGCTTTATCCAGTCTGTTCTGGCAACAAATCCAGTTCCATGAGATTGAGGCCCTGCTGAGACCGGCATCATTCCGTTCACAATGGCGCCATTGCTGACCTCTGCCCCTGCTGTTGGCTCCACATTCCAACCCTGCCACAGTGACGGAGTGGGACTCCCAATCATGAATGTCGGCACAGCACAGTCAAAGCATAACATCAGGGTTCTTTTCTTCCTGAGGAGCTTGCTGGTAAAAGTCAGAAAAGTCCCTTGAGTTGACAGTAAAGTTAAGAGCTCAAACTCTAAAATTCAAACTGCCCCCACCCATCAATCTCCAAAGAAAACTGATGGAGTCTCCCCTTTAGTCACCACAGAACAAAGGGCACATTTTCTCAGACATGGGGCAATTCAGCAGTGCCCAACATAAAGAGCCACAACCAGGGTTGCTGGCATTCCTGAATGCCATGGTGGCCTGCAGAAACAGCCTGTGGGTCTTGTGGCTTCTGCTTGAAGAAGAGACTTCAGTAAAAGAACCAATTGGTATTCTACCATCTCTCTCGACTTAGCCGAATGCATGATTTTCATGGCACCCTACATAGACCAGGCAATGTTTTGTTGTGAATACCGCCTTCCATCTCTACAAGATTTGAGGTGCATGACACTGAGACTCAGAAACCAAGAAGGAATCTAGTCAGGCAGCAGGCACTATCCCAATTAAAAACGGAGAGGAAAGTTCTCCAGCCTTTATGTAGACACCTGAGCTTTTATGGGTCCAACCAGCTCCCATAAGACTATGTCTACAGAAAGAACAAGTAAAGACAGTGTAGGTAAATGCTCTCCACAGATATTTAGATTCTAGAGAAAATTCATGAGCATTCTTTCTTTACATATAAAGCCACATGTCCTGAAGAAGAAAAAAAAAATCCTAACAGAAGACCAGAGTGTCACTACCTGCAGCACAATCACCAATGATGAAGGTAGCTCCTTTTTAGTCATTATTCCACTTCCTTCACGCTTCAGCCAAAATAAATAATACTATCTTAGGGGAAAATCCATACCGGAAGCTGTGGCCTCTGACTTCTCCACCACTGGGATAGGATCAGATCGACGAGTTAGATTGAGTTAAATTCCAAAAAACAAAACAAAACAAAACAAAACAAAAAAACTAACAGAAGTGATGTACCACCAAAGACATGAACTCAGACACATGGTCTTAGTTACAGTTTCTATTGCTATTATGAAACAATAGGATCAAAAACCAAGTTGGAAAGAGTTCATTTGGCTTTCACATCGCTGCTCATCATTAAAGAAAGGCAGGACAGGAGCTCAGGCAGGGCGGGAACCTGGAAGCAGAAATTGATTGGAAAGCCATGGAAGGGTGCTGCTTATTATCTTGCTCCTCCTTGTTTGCTCAGCCTGCTTTCTTATAGAACCCAGGGCCACCAGCCCAGGGATGGAGCCACTCACAATGGGCTGGGCCTTCCCTCTTCAATAACTAAATATTTTAAATTGCCTTTCAGGCTTGCCTAGAGCTGGATATTTTGGAGGCATTTTCTTTTTTTCTGTCTGTTTTGTTTTGTTTTGTTTTGTTGAGACAAGGTTGCTCTGTGTAGCCCTGGCTGTCCTGGAATTTACTCTATAGACCAAGCTGGGAGGTATTTTCTTAATTTCTCTCCTCTCCAATGGTTTAGGCTTGTGTCAAGTTGACAGAAAACTACGTAGGAGCAGCGTGTACTCACACATCTGTGCCCAGCCTCCTCCTGCAGGTAGACGTCCTAGTGAGTGGATTCTCTTTCACAAAGCAACCAATGTCTGTTCTCTGTTTCTGGTCTCTACTTACATGGACTCCGTAGCCCTACACTCTCTGAAACACCACTGGAGTGATTTTGACCCCTTCCTGTGAGCCACTGAACTGCTATTGGACATCAGGGTTTGCAAGTACAGCAGGTATCCTGACTTTCCTGGATCTGCACCAGCTCAGCATTGACTTCCTGCTTCGGTGGCAATAGACACCTATGCCTATGACCAACAAATAGGGAGTTGCTGCAGACTTTTTCTCATTCAGTCAAAATACGTACATACATACATACATACATACATACATACATACATACATACATGCATCAAACAGTCACAGAGGGATGCAGCTTGGTAGTACAGTGCTTAATCAACAAGTATGAAATTCTTCTGGATTCAATCCCCAGGAGCAGGAAAAATAAATCCACTGATGCCTCTCGAGTTGAGGGTGCATTTGGCAATACTTGATGGGCCAGCAAGATGGCTCAGTATAATGATCTTGCCGCCAAGCCTGCTGATCTGAATTTGATCCTAGGACCCGCATGATCCTAAGAGAGAACCAACAGACATACCATGGGTGTGTGTATCATGGTATGTGCACACCCATACCTATTAACTACATAAAAGCAATGCATATTTTAAAATCAATGACACAGGGTTCACCAGGAATTTGTATTTCCGAGAGGACTTTAGGGACAGAAGACCTAGTCTAGTGGTCCTCAACATTCCTAATGCTGTGACCCTTTAGTATAGTTCCTCGAGTTTCGGTGACATCCAGCCATAAAATCATTTTCATCATTAATTCATAACTGTACTTCTGATACTGTTATGAACTGTAATGTAAATATCTGCGTTTTTCAATGGTTTTAGGTGACCCCTGTGAAAGGGTCATTTGACACCCCCAAAGGGTCACGACCCATAGGTTGAGAACTGCTGGCCTAGTGTTTCTGCAGCTAATGGGACAACCTGAGTAAGAAATTCAAATTGAAAGAAATCTTCAGAAGACCAAAGTTTTAGGGTGAACATGAGTCTGCCTAAAGGTTCTTTGCAAATCATCTTCCTGTCTAAGCAAGCAGGTCAGAGTCTCACAGGGTGGGGGTGGGGTGACAGAAACTTCCCTGGGATTGGAGTCAGAGGTTAAAACACTGTCTTCTCAGAAAGAAAAAGAGACTGTGAGCTGACAACTGGTGTAAAAATCAGAAGGAACCAACTACTCTTCTTTTTTATTTATTTATGTGCACTGTCCAGTCAGGCATGGGACAGAGTCAAGAGCAGGACTTTGGACTCCATTACAAGATGGTCTTGGTGTGTGTGTGTGTGTGTGTGTGTGTGTGTGTGTGTGTGTATTCCCTCACCAATATCATAATTCAAGAGAATGGGTCTCTTGTTGAAATCTGAAATTCCTTAGGTGAAAGTCTTTGGACGGGAACAGGTACTGCGCATTCGGGCTCTCCAGCAGAGAAGGAAGAGTTAACACCTTGAAAGAAATGATCTTGAACACATTTCAAACTCAGCAGCTTTGATTCAGCAAATGCAACAGTTATAAACAAGGAGATACTAAAACTCTTCCAATAATGTCTGTTTCTGGGGGTGGGGAGGAGCAGTGCAGTGGGCAAGTGTGTAAAGCCTGAGTTATTCAGCATCATGAACTAGATCCTGGATTATAAGAACAAATTGAGATGTCTTGGAGCACAATAAAAGCGCACATCAATAGAAAAATAAATAAGAGACTTTTAAAGACATTTCTTTCCAAAACATATGGCATTTTATATCGGTCCCTTTCTTGACTGCTGTTTATTTATCGTGAAAAGCACTTAGTGATGTCACAGGGAGTTTTATAAACATGGAAGTTCAGGCTTTCAGGGAAGGTTTCCTAAAAGAGGAGAGATCATTCTGGTTCCTCACACAAAAGCTTTCAAGAGTCAAGAAAACCCTGGTATGACAAAGTGTGTTGTCTAAAAGAACCTTCTGTGAGTCTATCCTTGCACACTCCAGTATCCATAGCAAATTCTAGCCAACCACAATGTTTCCTTATTGGCCTGAAACTAAATGGCAGGAAGCATCCAGGAGCACCAGTAACACTTCGGAACCTCGTGCCAACTTAAACCCGAGCAGACAGATCTGTGAAGCTCATTTCTTAATACTTTGAGAAATTCCATTGAAATGAGAGATAACACACTTGAAAGGCAAGCACTTCTTTTTGCATCAATAAATAAAACATCAAAGTGACTTTTTTGAACCAAAAAAAATCCAAGGAAGTTGTATGCATTTTCAGCATAAATAAGCAGGGCGTATGAATTCAAATGATCAGTCCTGTTTAAACCTAGCAATCCTCCCTGCCCCTGAGCGAGCTCTCTCAGAGCGAACAACACAGACACAGAAACTGCCCCTTCCACTGGACCCAATTTTTCACTTAAAGGGTCTGAGATTTTGATCATTTTTCCAGACCTTGTGAGCTGATATGTTAACTTTTCCATTTTAATTCACTTGAGAAACACCGGGAGTTTAGAGAAAATGGCAGTGATTGAAATAATTAGGAACCAAATAGGAATTAGGAACTCTATATGTACATCTAAGAAGGATAATGGTAACACCCCCCACCACCTGCAGCTGACTTCAGAATGTATACAGACTGCCCTAGAGATGGTTTCTCCCTGGTTGATCTCTCTGAAAAGGTCTGGCAGAGCTGAGTCAATTTCCTCCAATTTTAAGTAGAATATCTTTCCTGCTTGGTACATTTAGCTTTCTAGACAAGAACTAGAGGCAAGCATTGACCAGTCAGTTAAGACATTTGCATTGAGCCTAATAATTGACCTGAGTTCTATCCCCCAAGCCCTCACAGTAGAAGAAGAGAACCAACTGGCTCCTGCAAATCTAACCTCTGAGGTCTATAGTGTACTATGGCATACACACACACACACACACACACACACACACACACACACACACACACAGTGAAAAGGAAGCAAAGCAAACAGACCTGGGTGGATTTGTGCTCCCCCACTACATGTGAGTCCTTGTGGAAGTCCTTAACATCTCTACACTCGGCTTCCTGACTTACAAACTGAGAATGAGGAGGGGAGGCAGAAAGAAGGCTCAGCTGGTGAAATGCTTGCTTGCTGTACAACCATGGGGACCTTATTCCAGATACCCAGTGGCATACACATGTAACTCCAGCACTTAAGGGAGGACACTATAGGATCCTGAGGGCTTCCTGGGTGTGCTGGTCTAGCTAGACCCATGGACATCAGATTCAGTGGAAGGTGGAGAATGGCAAAGAAACCTGCACATACATGTAAAATTCTGTGTCCACCAGTATCACAGCACCTGGGTAGTTTGCTGCAGGTTCAAGATTCTGCTCTCTGTTTAGGCCTCTGAGCCTGCTTTTCAATGGGAGACACCTATGGATTCACAAGTTGAGAGAGAGAGTCATGGTTCATCTCTAAGCATCTGCCACCAGTGGAGGTGCATGTCCTATCTTGCACCATCCCATGTGTGAGACTGAAAGAGGCCTCATGGGAGATCAAAGGGGGTGAGCACGCTGGCTCGTCTTCACAGGGTTGTCTCTGAGTAGTGATAAGGTAACATCAATTAAGGCTCTCTGTGAATCCTGGTATATGTTTTCATGAAAGAGTGGCATACAGTTAGATTTACATAAAAACAATGCCTATGTGTAATTTGAATAGTGATTTACCTGTCTGAAAAGCACATCGTGTGGATTTGTTATTTTAACCATCTTCAAGAATACAATTCCAAGAAACACAGTACTTCACCATTTCATGCAATCATCTCTATTATCTACTTTGAGAACATTCCATCACACACAAAGTCTTCTTTAAAAAGTTACTCTTGGGGCCGTCAGGATTGATCACTGGTTAAGAAGTTTTACTATTCTTATAGGGAAATCACATTTGGTTTCCAGCACCTATGACTGGAAGCTCATATCTGTCCTTCTGTCTGTAACTGTAACTTCAAGAGATTCAACAGCCTCTTCTGGTCTTTTTGGATGCCTGCATGTATGTGAGGCATGTACATAGGCACACAAAGTACACACACACACACACACACACACACACACACACACACGCACACACACACACACACACACACACCAGCAGCAACCACCAATCTGCTTACTGTCTCTGGATTTGCCTGTTCTAGATTATTTTGTCTTGTCTAGAACTTTTATCCTTGTTTTGTATGAATAACATAACTTGTGTTGATCTTTTCTGGGGGGAAAAATTCCACATGCTGAAACTACCCTGGTCTGAAAATCTGAGACCTTGTTAACCCTCTAAATTAATTTTTATAAATGCATTTTATTACATTGCAGAAGTATGGTCTGTTGCTATATTTATAAAAATCCTTGGAAGCCTCAAAGATAAGTCTGTTTACTTAACCAAGTCTTACAAACTTTAGTTTTGAGATTTAGATAAATTTTAGGGTCTTTTTCTTTAGCTGATTCTACTTCACAATATTCTGTCTTCCACAAAAGAACAGCTGTTGGGACTAAGACATCACTCATTATGGTCATTAGGTTACTTTTGATACATATGAAGGATCTGTGATGTCATAGTCTGCAGCCTTATTACACAGCTCTGCATGCAGGTGACTCACTCCAAAACTCTCCTAAGAAAACAAGTTCAAAACAGCTACCCTGCCTGTTCCTGTTAGGTCTGGGAAGTGCCACCATGTTTCTTCATTCTAACTACCCAGCCTGTGTTTTACCAGAAGACGTGCTAACTGAAGCTCAGGTAAGTGAGCCCCAGATGCTGCGACTTAAGCCAAGTATTCTAAAGTCTAAATATCTATCCAAGCAACTGTCCACTAATTTTTACAAGACCAGCGTGTTGTAAGCTGACCACTGGGGCTTAACCCTTTCACTACTGAATGGCAGAAAATGTGTAGGGACAAACTAGTATTGTACATGCAAAGAAAGCTTTGATTTCATCAGTTTCCACTGAGATCCAATGTAGTGATTCTTTGACACTATAAGGATGAAGGATGCCCAGTGCCAGCTGGACACTTCCAGGGACATTGCTCAACTCTCTAAGGCATCTTATTCCACTTAGAAACTTGGAGTTCTAAGAAACACTTTCTTCTCTTGCGCTGAAATTAATCTGTTTTTACCCATGGCCCTAGTTCTGTCTGAATAGTAGCCTCTCCTTCCACTTGGTTCTCTTCCAACTAGCGGCCTGTCCTGTCTATTCCTACTCTTCTGAAAGTGCAGCTTTCCCAATCCCACTTGGACACCAGCACTTCCAGTCACTTCTTTGTTTTTCTCTTTTCACTCAATTTCCAGTTTGACAGACAAATATTTCTAGATGGTGCTGCATAACCCACCATCACCGTGCAGGAGGTGTTGTAAATAAGATCAACAGCACTGCTTTCCAGTATAGTCTCTGTGTTAAGTGGAGTCCACACAAGCCGGTGTATCAAAGCCTTGGCCCTCAAGTGGAGCTATGGGAAGGTGGTGGGATCTTTAGCTAATAGGACCATATAGAAGCAAGTTAGGTCAACAGAGTTTGGAGGGAAAGCCAGTGTATTCTTCTTTCTGTTTTACCTCCTTAGAACAAGTGAGCAGTCATGTTCCACCATTGCTAAGGCTGGGCTGCTGTAGGCCCAAAGCAACAGACTGATGATCATGGGCTCAAGTCTCTAAAGCTATGAACACCACCACCACCAACAACAACAACAACAACACCAACAACACAACAATATTTCTTTCTTTTTAAAAAAGATTTATTTATTTATTTATTTTATGTATATGAGTACACCATTGCTCTCTTCAGACACACACCAGAAGAGGGCATCAGATCCCATTACAGATGGTCGTGAGCTACCATGTGGTTGCTGAGATATGAACTCAGGACCTCTGGAAGAGCAATCAGTGCTCTTAACCACTGAGCCATCTGTCCAGCCCAACATCTCCTCTTTCTAACTTAATTAGATCAGATATTTGTTATAGGAATAGAAAGCTGACTCACATATTTTCCTGAATCGAATTAATTCCAATGGAATAAGTAAGTGACTGTTTCCAAAATAAGACATTCAACTTTGAAACTGTTTGTTGCCCTTAAAGCTTCGGAAGAGAGGCCCTTTTATGAGGTATGATACAGAAACACGGGGGCTCAGAAAACTCCAGCAGTAAAACTCTGAGACGGTTCAGCTTGAGGGAAGCTTACTGGTAGAATGCCCACATTACATGTGCAAAGGTTTAAATTCCATCCTGCACATCCTTATTCCCACCTCTTGCTTAGAAAAGAATTTGAGATGACTTCATGTTTATGAAGAGAAAAAAAATCATGTATGTAGTTATGATGGCTATCTGAAGGTAAGTAGAGTTTAACCTCTTTGTGCCTAGTGTTCACAGGATGCATTGCTCATCATCCACAAAATAGTGCATGAAGGTATTTTTTTCAACTATTTTACCTTGCAGAAGGTACTTACTTACTGTAGTGGATCCAGATAGTTAAGTCAGCATGGAGAGGCATTCTGGTATATTGATAGTGTTGCTGGAGGCAAGGACACTGGGTTTTATTTCCAAGGAAATCCCTAGTCTGACGGGTAGGGCCCCCCAACCTCCTGGAGCAGAGGGTTGGGCTGTGAATTCAGCTTTTGCTCATCTTGGTGCTTGGTTCTTTGTGTTTGAATGGCTGTCATGCGTTCTTGGCTTGGATCTTCCTGCTCTAGCTTAGATTCGATGGTTAAAGCATCTGAGTTCTTCATTGTGCAGTCAGAGATTCTTTATTTACCTATTTATATCCAACTTTATTTCCAAAAAACGGCTCAAGGCAGCTTACGGAAATACCTACAACTCAACAAGACCAAACGGTATAAAAATAGATTCGTGCATCTGGACAACCAGAATAGAAGGCCACGCAAAATTAGAACAATCCAGATGTGGCCTTGGTATGCATTAGGATATGCTGTCAACGAGTAAACTCTAGCTAGAGGTGAGCCATGGTCAGTGCCAAGTTCTCTGGAATTGTTGTGGCAGCATGGCTGAACATTTCATGAACTAAAAGGAGTTGGTCGCTCTGGGGGAAAAAAGTGTAACTCTTTCCAAGAGCATGAAGAGGTATCTGTCTCTCTCCTTTGAGAATCTCATTTAATGGAGAATAAGCTCTTGTTTATCTTGGCGGGTTTCATTCTCATCCAGGAACAAGGAGGCAGAAAGGAAGACCTTTTCAGGTGACCCATTGCCCTAGAGGTCACTGTTAAATAGCTTTTGGAAAATGGAGTCAGGATACCTGTGTTACAGGCACTGTGCTTCTCAGGCCAGCCCAAGTGTGGAGGCTTCCTGGGATGTTTACAACCATGCCCTCATCTGAAATTAGCTTTCACTGGCCCGTGGAGCTTTAGAAATCATACTCCTCTTATTCTGCACACCTTTGATGTGCGTGGCTTTCATGTCGAATTACTGTGTTCACCACCAAGGAGCTCTTTCCCAGGGATTTTGTGGAGCAGCATTCGACTTTCATCTTTCAGTTAAATCTAATTAGGAAAGCCAACCGAAGGAACTTCCCATAAAATGAGATGTTATTAAGTGCTAATAAAAGACAGACAGGTAGAGTGAGTCTCTTGGTTACACAAGTCATAAAGGCAAGGCCTCCTTCCCTTCAGAGAGTCTAATTATCTGTCTCTGGGCTTTCATGTGACTGGGGCATGCTATTATTAGGTGTCAATAAATGCCCACAGGATGCCATCTGCATACAGAATATGCTCTGTCGTGTGATGTACCTGACAGTAGCTTTTGGCTAAGCTGCGTCAAGTTTAAGGCTCAAACCTGCTCTACTTCTTTGTAGCAAAAGCATTTACCATGTGCTATCCAAGCAGTTTCTAGAAGAACACTCACCAGAGATCTCTGATGGACTATTTGGGGAGGCTGCAGGCACCACCTGCCTGCTGTTGTCTTTCACGGGGGTCCTAAGTAGCCGTTCCTGTAGGGGGTGTGTGTGGGTGGGGGGACTCTGCCATGGACATGGGCCTGCATAAGTGTCTTCTCCTCCTGTCTGTTCTTTCACAGGTCTGGAGTGGAGAGTCAGTTCCTTGTGTGGTCCCTCCCACTAGCCAGCAGACCCTGATAGGGCACAATGGATCATAATATAGTGGCCACGTGGGGGTGCTCCTCTGGCCCCTCCCACTCCTCTTTATTCATGTCCCTCTTCTCAGCTCACAGAGGAACTGTTACGGGTCCTTAATCTAAGGCAGCCTCTTCCCTGGAAAAGTGATCCCTGGTCCTCCTAATAGAGGTGTGTGCACACATCTGTGTTTTATGTGTGTAAATGTGTTAGTGTCTTCCTGGTGCACATGCTGCTCAGTGTGTGAGTTTATGGATGTCCAGTGTGTCTGTGTGTCTCTGTCTGTGTTTCTGTCCGCGTGTGTTTGCATCCAGCATGGCTTGATCTCGGAAACCTGACTAGGGCAATGGAGGAATGAAGAAAGGACAGCGACACAGGCACAGGTACAGAAAATCTGGGATCAGGTGGGCTATGCGCCCTCTGTCTACGTACAGTGTGCGACAACTGGAAGACTCTGCACTTTTATTCAGTACAGCACAGGAGGAGGGGTTAGCTACTCTCCATGGGGGGGGGAGTCATCTCGNTTCCTTCTCCAACATGTCACCTGCTGAAGCATAGACACAGCAGCTGGAAGCTGAAGAGCTCCCTGCGTGTCCTTCTAGGTGTCCCTACTGTGTGACCTGAGCCTTCTGTCACCAGAGGTTTCCATCATCAGGGGCAATTGTTCCATAGCAAGACAGACACCATTCATTTCTCCCTCCCTCCCTCCCTCCCTCCCTCCCTCCCTCCTTCCTTCCTTCCTTCCTTCCTTCCTTCCTTCCTTCCTTTCTAAACCAAAGTCTTAAGCAACTCCTGAGTCTTTTCTGGAGATTCTTGCCATGCAGGAATAAACTCAGGAAACATTTAAAGCAGTTCCTTTGTCTCCTTTCCTCCCATGCTGCCTCTGCTCCCAGCAGCCACACATAAAGAACGATGTTCAAAAGCAGCGCACACTATGCCATCAGGTTCCCTAGCAACCCCAAAGCCCCGCTTCATTAACAACTGCTGTACATGAAATTAAATGTATAGGATATTATGAAATAGAACCGGAGCATGAACAGATTTCATCAGAGTTCTGGCAAGGAGACTAAAGAACTTTTACTTCAAAAACTCTTGCAAGTCAACCCAAAACACTCAATTCTGTGCAAAAGACATACTTTTTTTTTCCTAATAGGAATGCTACTTTAATCTTGGATCCAAAACTACTGTCAGGTGCAAAACAAACTATAAAGTTCCCTTTATCCCTTAGAGCAGGGGTTGTGAAAGAATCAGAGGGAAAAAATCTGGGAAAATGTCACAGACTCCACAACAAGTGTCCCTAATGTTGCGCTCCTGACAAGCAAGGAAGCCAGGCTCTAGGTACTGTCAGAATCACAGAGGCAACATATTTCCCTAGAAGATTTTTGTATTGTCTTTATAGTATGTGTGCGCATGCACATATGCATGTGTGTGTGTGTGTGTGTGTGTGTGTGTGTGTGTGTGTGTGTGACTGGTCTGCACCTACAACTGACTTCTGAGAGTCAAGGGGGGCCAACTCAGCTGATGTGATGGGGCCAGGGAAAGTGAGTGACCTTCACAAGGCAGGATTTCCAGGAGAAGTCTGGACACAGAAGACACAGAGATTGCTAAACCTTTGCAGAAACTCATCCTTTAGTAGAGGAAACGAAGGGCTGACTAGAAAGCCCATCTTGAACACCAAGGATGCATGTTGTCATTGTCTTTGGTTAACTTCTGGCTAATCCTTACTCTTAGTCATAGGTCCAATTTGGAACCCCAGCTTCAAAATCAACAGGTAAGATTCTCTAGTAGCAAAGTCCACGACTCAAGGAACCCAAGGTCGGATGAGAAAAACCAGCTCAGGATGCTTCGGTTCTCCATCTTGCATCACAAGGTTGGGCTGTTTCTCATTCACCTACAGGACTAGCGCTGTTCACGGAGATGTGGGAGGGGGGTGTTACTGGAATCCATCGAAGTAGAAACCCTTACTAGACAAACCCACAACCCAAGTGCTCCTAGCAGTGCAGGCCACGCTGGACAACACACCTGTAGGCTAGATGCTTGATTGTCATTATGTCCTGAGAAATAAACTTGGCTGGGAGCCGGCTGGGGCGATGAAAAGGCATGAAGCCCTCTAACGTTAACAAGGCTCTGGGCAGAGCAGAAATGAGCTTAGACCACACCTTCAGGTCAGCCAGAGCAAGGCAGGCCAAGTGGGAATGCTGGAGATACTGTGAAGCTGGCTAGAAGGGGTACAGATGATTGACCAGGGTCGGGATCAGCGGGGAGCAGAAAGGCAGGCAGAGACTTAGCTTCTGAGAGAGACTGGTGGCTACTTGGAGTCCTCGGGCCAAGTTGTGCTCCTTAGAAGCAGTGCGGAGTACAGGTGTCTGGCTGGGTACTGTCATTCAGCACACGAGGTCCACTACCCTGGTCTTGCTGTTTGAAGTTCTGATTTTAGCCATTCTGTCCCCTTTTCCATTGAGCCAGTAAAGAAAGTGGCCCATCGAAAACTATGTGTTCCAGTAACTGGCTGCTCTCCAGCTCCCCTCTCTTAGGCCAGAGGCAAACTATGATGGAAAGAATTCCTTAAGCAAATAATTGCCCTCATCTTCCCCACCCGTTTTTATTTAGGCTGCCCCATCCTGTCTCCAAACCCCACTTCTCCCTAGTATTATCCCTGAGCTGCCTTACGTGGCCTGATGTAGCACCCAGGACCACATCAGAGGATGACGGCTGGACATTACTGCGTGGGGATGTGTGTGCCTTAAAAAGTTTATGCTGTAGAGGGAGTGATGGCGTTACAGAGGCAAAGTCAGAGGTGAAGAGTCAGTATAAGCAGTGGTCCAGTATGTCTAGAAGAAAGTAGCTGCTCTCTCTCCTGCATCTGACCTGCCTGACGCACTAGGATGGGCAGTGGATTCACTCAGGGGAGGCTGTAGACTCCGTATGCATTATCCTGGCAGTTCTCAACTCTGGAAGCTCACACACTACACACACCAAGAAGGCTTTCTGTTCTAGTATTACTGTCACCTCCAAAGGGGCCAGGGTGTTACCATTAGAAAAGTTCCCTAAAGCCCTGCGCTCAAAAGATCAGGTTACTTGGGGATCATGAAGACTGGAGGTCTTGAGAGCTTCTCTGGTAGGCTGGAGCTGCCCCACAAATCCCTGCTTCTCACCAGCAGGAGCAGGAGCAGCAGCAGCAGCAGCAGCAGGAGCAGCAGCAGCGGGTTAGCCCTCAGGCTATTGAGCCAAGCGTTTAACTTTCAACTCAGTTCCCTTCAATTGCTTCGTGAGTTTAGGGAGGCAGGGGGATTTACAGGAGACAAACAGAAACAGTACAGGCTGTGGCTTGCGTGTGCCACGGAGTCCTAGGACACCCGGGGCAGCACGATGTTAGCTTAAGGCACACGTGTTCCAGGGCTGTGCCAGCAGAGGCTGAATTCGGCTTAGGTTGAAGAGGATCTGAGATGCCAAAGCCCATGGACTCCCACGCCAGTCAGATGCAAGGGATTTCAGTGTCTCTGTGAGTATGGAAAGGACTCAAAGCCTACGTGTCTAATGCAGCCTCGAAGGGAAAACAAGAATGTTTGTGATGGCGGGCTGTGGCGCTCTCACCGTGGAGGCGTGGTTTGTAAAACTGATAAAAACTTCAAGCAAGACAGGCACGTAGCCCGCTTAACCTGTGCCTTGACAAATTACCACAGTGCTCAGGGGCTTACGATGGTCAGGGGCTTACGATGGCGGCAGGAATTCAGATACAGCACATCAAAAGAAAGCTAAGCATCTGAGACCTCAGTTGGTATGGCTGAGGGCTGGGGTTTGAGGAGTAGGTGGTTACCACCTCACTCCAACTGGCTAGCTTCAGCAGTCCACCATTTGTGTGGCCTCAGAATAGAACTAAGAGTAATGTTTCCTGTTTCCAGATGTGAGATCTACCTGGGCCCCAGCGCTAGGTTCCTCAGTACCACCCCAGCGCTAGGTTCCTCAGTACCATCCCAGTGCTAGGTTCCTCAGTACCACCATCACTTCCTACCAGAGATGGTAAAATTACAAAGAGGGACAGTTCTGGTTAACAGTTTTGGAAGTTTCCATGCCCATTGCTTTGGTAAGGCAGTCCTTCATGATGAGGGTACCTAGTAAAGAAAGCTGGCTAGTTTATGGCGGCTGAGAAACCAAGAGACTAATGGAGTGCTAAGCACCCCAAGATGAATTTCAAGAGTATGTTCTTTTGTTGTTTGTTTGATTTTTTAAGACAGGGTTTCTCTGTGTAGCTCTGGCTGTCCTGGAACTCGCTATGTAGACCAGGTTGGTCTCCAATTCAGAGATCCAAATGCCTCTGCTTCCTAATTGCTGGGATTGAAAGCGTTTGCCAACACTGCCCGGTCAAGCACATGTTCTTGATGATTAACTTTCTGCTACCAGGCTTCACTTCCTAATAGAATCTACTATCTCCTCACAGGGCTACTCTGAGGAGGGAACCTTCAATGTCACATGGGCCTTGGGGGGCACTCCAGGTCCCATCTTCCCATTTTAGCCCACTACTTTGTTATAATTTTTAGTCTTCCTACTTTGTCAAAGAGACCATGGAGAAATCAAAGAGTGTATGTTGTGAGCAACACAGCAGCGGTTGAAAATGTGAGTCACTAAAACCATTCCAGTGTTCAGGCCCACTCTGTTGAAATCCACACATGGGGCTTAAAGAGAGTATTTGAGATGATTTCTATCTTGTCATTTCCAGTGAATGTAAAGGAAGAGGGTGGTCTAGTCAAAGTGTTCAGCTGCCAGGGTCAGCATTATTCCTCTTCAGTCTGAGAGGTTGTTCAAGGTAAGAGAAAGGAAGAGAGACTGGGGGAATGCAATCAGAATCCAAATGAATGCAAAGTACCTGGCGCAGGGCAAATTTCTTCTCCCCAGAGGACCGGAAAGTATTTACATTATGTAATAAGCCAGAGTCCAATGGGAACCCCTGGTTATTATTAGATTTCCTCTCGAGAAGGATTTATAAATGAAAACACAACTTGCTATTTTAGAAGTTTGTTTTTAGGGCAGAAAAAAAAAACACTTTGCAAAAACAAACGTGAAAAGAAAAACATCCATTCGGAGGCGCTCGTTTCTTCTCTTGTTTTCCAGGCTGAGGCCACCTTTCATCTTGAGAGGAGAGGGCTCTTTTGCTCTGCTTTTTCTTCTCCTCTGTTCTCCAAATCTGGAAAAGTCTCCACTTATGCTAAAGCTTTTCCTTCCCCAGGACTGCGGTTGCTGAAGGCAAGGACTCCTGCTGTAGCTATCGCCATGGGCTGAGAGCGCCTCCTAGTGGGACAAGCTGGAGGATGCTCAAACTTTCGGGCAGTGGTGAGCTCTGGCCCATCTCAGCACTTGGTGCTGCTACTTGAAGTCTCAGTATCCACCTGACAGCACACGGCCCGGCTTCCTTAACTCTTCTTGCCTCTCTTAGAGCTCAGGCCCTACAGCATTTCTCAACCTGGGAGTCATGACACCTTTGGGGGTGTCAAAGGACTCTTTCCCACGGGTTGCCTAAGACTAACGGGAACTGCACATATTTGCATTAAGATTCATAACAGTAGCAAAATGACAGCTACGAAGTAGCAATGAAAATAATTTTATGATGGGGGAGGCGGTCACCACAACATGAGGAACTGTATTAAAGTATCGCAGCATTAGGAAGGTTGGGAACCACGGTCCTATACTATATTCTGTGACCTCTGCTATCCAGGATCTCCAGGAGATATGGCCTGGTTGCTGCTGTGGTAGCGGGCATATTCTACAGGCTTTGAAAACATCATGGCATATTTAGTTGTTGCATATTTAGGTTTCCTTATTGATTATTAATTTCCGATGACAGAATGAAGGAAAGTCATGGCAGTGGATTCAGGGAGACTTTCAAACCTCACACATCCATGTTAGCACCGTCAGAATCGTGGAAGGCCTGAGCCACTTTCCTAGCTAAGGAGCCCACGTGTCCCCCTCAAAGCACAAGGGCCTCTCAAGAGGACCCAGATTCTCACCCCCACTGTGGCCTCACACACAGGTTTTTACTAAGTTGTCCCCTGGCCAGTGAGGAGAACAGTCGCCTCTCTATGCCTGCTTGTCTTCCCTCAAATATTCTGCACACATGGACTTCCTGTGTCTCCTATTTGTCTGAACCCTACCAACAAAAACCCTTCCCAAGCAAGAACGTCAGCCCCATTTTTACAGAGCAAGGTGAGTATGTGGGCCAATGGTGTTTTTTAGCTATGTTCAGGAGGCCAGCACAGCTCCAGGCCAGAGCAGCTGCACACATCTGTGGAATGGAGGTCTCAGGAATGAGACCTACGATGAACCAGTTCATGGCTTTGTTCCCAACAGATACAGTGATGCGTTCTTGAACAGGTTTTAACTTGGAAGATAAATGATACTTGAAATATCATCCATATGAGGTAGGAGTAATCATTTATTTCACCTTTGTATAACTGACAAAGGCATAAATGTAATTGTTCGAATATATTGTCCTGGGGCCGGTGAGGGTGGGGATGGCAGGTGAGATCAAAGGATTGTGATTAGGCTAAATTCTGCTTTACAGATGGTTTATGGGATATGTTTCACAATAAGAATGCCTGCCATACAGAACCAGGTTGGTAGCAAGTCGCCCAACAAAATATTCAGGAGAACCTCAAGAGTGAACTCAGAAAATCTGTTTGGTCTAGCAAAGTAGCTCCTTAAAACTGCTCTCATAGAGAACTGCCTGTGCTCCTTAAAGCGCATGTGAGGCAGCTGCGTAAGTAAGCAGTTCCAGCGAGCGCTCCTGCGCTTCCCAGCTTTCAAGGCTGAAAACGATCGCTTTTATGAGAATTCGCAGTAACCAATTAGAAATGTTCCAGAACTTAGATGGGATCCAAAGCAACCATGACCACGTTTGCTGTGGGGGCTAAAGATGTGTGCACATCGCGCCACCGTGTGTTGACTAGCGGGAACTGCAAGACTACAAGCAAAGAGGAAAGCGGATGGGAAGGGCCTGTTCGCTTTTAAAGAAACCATGCCGCTCCTGCTTATGATATCAGCTGGGATTCTTCTTCAGCTGCTTTACGACCACTTCAGCCATGAATAATAAACTCCCAGCCCTAGTTATTTTTTTTTTAATTATTGCTAAAATTTCAAACCGTTACATTGTTGCACATTGATTCTTTCTTTGATTTAAAAGCATTTTAAAGATCTACAGCGGGTCCGATGAAAAGCAGCAGAGGTTTTGGGTGAGGCATATCGAACAAATCAGTGATGAAATGTTTTTTTAAGCCCATTATAATGCACCAGTTATAGATTTCAGAGCCGGGTGCTTATGAACTCAGATTAGCTGTGTGACCTTGAGCGATGGCAAGGCTGCTTGCTACCCCCATGCTAGCCTCAGTGTGGGTTTTGGCTAGAGGCCTTTTTCAGGAGTCTTCAGGCTCAGCCAAGTTCAGAGTCTTCCACTCCCCATGGCTTTCATTGGGAGGTGTCTCCATCTGCTCACACAGATCTGCCTCTCTTTGCAGAGAGGAGAAGGGTGTGTGGTCCAGAGCCTTTCTCATGCCCCTCAGCCTTTCTTATGACCCTGTTTCTCACTTGGCCTGTTTTGTAAGTTCCTGATGGAAAGGAGGCAAAGGGACCTGGTGACTGGGCAAAAGCTTCCACAATAGGCTTCTAGTCACTGGCTTCTTTCAGCTAGTCCCTCTCCCCCTCCCCCCAGACCTCCCCAGACAGTACCATCATCTTGGGGAGGGACATTTCATATTCAAACTAGAACATTCTGCCCCAGCCCCTCAAACCTTGTAGACATTTTACAAGGCAAAGTGTGTTTAGTCTGTTCCTAAGTAACCCCAAAGCCTCAACAGTTTCAATAGCATTTGAAAGTCCATGTTCAAAGTCTCCTGCAACTCTTAGCTCTGAGTCTATATAAAATAAAATTTAAAACAAAATAAACAAGTTATACCCTTCCAACATACAAGGGTACAGGATGGAAAGGCACAGGTAAACATTAACTGTGGGAGTTTGGTCCTACTTTGCTCTGATACTGGCCTGCAAGATCTAGTTCTCCTCAATAGGGAGACCCACAATCACAGCAGTGATGCTGTAACCTTGCTCCCCAAGTTAATTGGTCAACAAAATGCTAAAGCCCGTGACTGGGCAGTAGATAGAGGTAGGTGGGTTTTCAGGTACCTTACTGGGGGTCGCAGGTAGAGAGGAAAAGACGGAATGACAAGAAGGGAGGAGGAGGCAGCCATGGAAGGAGATGGATCACGAGCCTGTGGCCAGGAGAAACAGCAAGCGACAGGGGACACATGGCTGGGAAGTCATTAGATTAGCTCCAAAACCTGTGCAATCTGGGCTTATAGCTTGTAAGTAAAATACCTGGATTGTGTCTTTTCTATGGGCTGGCTAGGATAATTAATTCATTTTATATCTAGGGAAGGGTCTGGCAGAGCAACCCCAGACTCAGCAGAGTGGATACGGAATTCTGTCACTTCATGCCCAGGATATAGAGTCACATGCACTTTAGTGGGTTCGGGCAATGCTCCATGCCCAGCCCTCCTCCTGGCAAGGCTTTGATGCTTGGATTTTCTCATTTCTCCAGGCTTTCCTTAGCAGGTATCAGAGGGCCTTCCAATCTGCTCACATCCTGTGGTCTCTAATGCACCAGCTTCATCCTTATAGATTACACACCACAGACTGCCTGCAGGGCACTGACAGCCTTCCTCAGAAATCTGACTGGCGGGCTTTCTGAATTTGTGAACTATGACAAATCGTTCTGCTCTTACAGTTTTTTTTCTGCATGTATTTTGGTTACAACTAGACAAAAGTAGCTAATATTTAACCCAAGAATTGAACCAGGAGTTGTTATGCAGTTTCCCTGCATATATATATAAATATATATATATATATATATATATATATATATATATATATATATATATATATATATATATAACAGATTTACAGATAAAGTTTTGGGATTAATCCTTTTATCATTTGGAAGTTTCTTACAATTGAAATGATACTTTGGAAATTATTCTTGATTTTTGCTGGAGTAAAACTAAATCCCATCCATTATGGTTTGTCGTTTTTATAAGTAGTAATTAACAAGTTAATGATTGCAACCTTGATTAAAAATAATCCCCGGATCTCAGGGAGATTAATATGGAGGATTTCTTCTTGTAGTCTTTCTTGTCCGACATCCACACCACCATTCCAGCTCTGGACTCCAGGACTCAGCTTCACCTGCTCCTAGTGGTCCCGCCCACACAGGCTGATGGACATTCCAGTCTTCACTGACACTAACTTTGTGTAACTGGTTCCCCTTATTCTCACACACTCTGTTTACTCTCTCGTCAAAGTCAACTGCTTCTCCCGCCCCTCAGTTGCCATATGGCTTGTCACCCGTCTTTCTCTTCCCTACACGTCCTTGAAGGAATTTTCAGCCCAATGGCTTAGTTCTCCTTGAGCAAGTCCTGCTTTATTATTCTGAGAAGAGAGTGAAGAGAGAAGGTGGGAGTGTTTTCTCATGTCCCTATGCCACCTCTGGCTCTCTTCAGTAGCACATTGGCTGTCATGGCTGAATTTCTCTTTTGCAATCCTTATTTGCTGATGCTGAAATATAGGTAGGTGAGTAGGTCACAGACTCCATGAGGGCAGGCAACCCATACCTTGCTTAACAATTGTGTCCCATGAAAACAAGACTAATATTTTGGGCAGAGCCTAGGCATACTAAGTAAAAACTTAACAATGTGCACATGGATGGGCTGGAGAGATGATGTGGTGGTTCAGAGCACGGGCTGGTCATCCAAAGGATCCAGGTTCGATTCCCCAAAGGCCAGTTCACAATTGTCTGTAACTGTAGTTCCAGGGGATCTGATGCCCACTTCTGGACTCTATGGGCACTACATGTACATCATGAACAAACATACATGCAGGCAAAATACCCATATACATGAAATAATAAGAATAAACAATTTTTTCATAAAAAGAAGACAAGAAGAGTAGGACAAGAAGAGTAGCATCAGGCTCTGAGGGGCACGGCCTAACAGTCCGTGTCAGTCAGCTTTCTAATAAAATACTTCTGACACTCCACTTTAAAAGAGGCTGGGTTTCTTTTAACTCACAGCTTTGTAAGAGTTCAGTCTGCAGCCAAGCACCCCCCCCTTTCCTTTGGGCATGTGGCAGTAAACTGTAGCAGGAGACCACAGTGGGGGAACCCATTCAATTCATAGCCTGGAATAAAAATGAAAGAAAGTATGGACTCCCACGATTTTTCTGGAAAGCACCTGTCTTAGTTAGGGTTTTACTGCTGTGGACAGACACCATGACCAAGGCAACTCTCATAAAGGACAACATTTAATTGGGGCTGGCTCAGAGGTTCAGTCCATTATCATCAAGGCAGGAGCATGGCAGCACCCAGGCAGGCATAGTGTAGGAAGAGCTGAGAATTATATATCTTGTTCCAAAGGCAAACAGGAGAAGACTGGCTTCCTTGCTTTTCAGATTAGGAAGCAAGGCAGGACAACATGGTTGGAGCAGAGCAGCCCAGCCCATGGTGGCCAAGGAGGGGAAGATGGAAGAGTGGCTGCTGTCAGCCCTACATACCCTTCAAGGATAGAAATGGCATGTGATGACTGATTTTACTTCTACCAGGCCTCACCATCTAAAGGTACCATCAGCTCTCATAGGACTAGATATTGGCTCATAGACGATTCCACTAGGCTCCTTCCAGGAACCTAGCAACAGCGACCTAGCCACTGCTTCCTTCATCATCTGCCACCACGTGCGAGCCATAAGAGGATTGGTGGCACCCCTAGCTCGCTCATGCTCTCTCTGTGTCTCTATCTGTCTCTGTCTCTGTCTCTGTCTTTCTCTCTCCCCTCTCCTTCCCCATGTGCTCCCGGGCCTATTCCTCTCTTTCAGTCCTTCTGCACAATGCATTCCCCCCCCCCTCCCACACACACTTTCTGTCTCTACCAGTTCCCTTTCCCAGTAAACTCTCTTTACACTAGGTCTGACATATGGTGTGATTGATTGTTCAGGGAGATGCCTCAGCCTGGGCCCACCAAGATGCTCCCTCCGGCCACAATTATACCATTATGCCGCCGTTTTACCAAACACACTAGATGTTGGGCATCAAGCCTACAGTGTGTGGCCCTTCAAGAGACATTCACTTATTCAGACTCTCTCAGTATCTGAGGTGGTTATAAGAAAGGATCGTTACAGATGAAAAACTTACAGGCCGCATTGGCATGGCAGCAGTCAACGACGCAATTCCCAAACTACCATTGATTATCAGCAGAGCCGCTGAGTCTCCTCTACTAGACCATTGCAAAGCCCCCTCGCCATCAGTTTTAAATACTAGAAGGATTATTTTGACAGTAACCAAGGATTACAATCTGTTTTCACGACTGACTGATACATAACTAGAACTAGTAAGAGCTGTAATGCGTAGTGTGCCAACACTAGGAAGTGGAGGTAGGAAGAAAGGCAGGGAGACCTTGTCTAATAAAACAGAAGAAATAAATCACAAATGATGAATGATGTGCAAATATTATCATGAATGTAATACAGAGAAACTGTAATAAATCACAAGGACAAATGGGCAGAAGGTCGACAGCATTTTCACGGCATGAAGGGCTCCTGCAAAGAAGGACTGTTTTTTGTTTTCCGGGACTAGTAAAGACCAGTACTCGACATATAGTAATAGCCCCCTAGATATTTGTAGAGTGCAGTAGTCAACGCTGGAAAGGACGCACTCCTGTAAATACCAAACATCAGCTTAGGAGCCTTCAGGGCAGCTCCGCATCACCGCGCTTGCGCGAGGCCTAGCCCCGCCCTCCCCGCCCATTCATTCCACCCATTTCCGGAACAGCTTTGCCACAGGAAATTTGAGTCCTTCGCTTCCCGTAGGACCCTTTCCCGGCTTCCTCCGCGGCGTTCCCACGCCGACGCTCCGGGTGTTTTTTTTTTTTTTTTTTTTTGCTGAGATCTAGGCGGCTTCACTCCTCGCGTCAGCAAGCGACCGAGGCGATGGCAGCCCAGAAGATCAACGAGGGGCTGGAGCATCTGGCCAAGGCAGAGAAGTAGTACGTGGAGTCGCCGCCGGGCTGGTGGCCGTGCGCGCGGGCTGATCAGGAGGGAGGGCTGTGATGGTGTCTGCGCTTGGGGCGGTGCCTTCCCTTGTGGGTCAATCCCCTGCAGTCGGCCGGCCGTGCCAGCCTGCGCCGCGGCATTTGCAGCAGACGCCCCTGTGACAGCCCGGTCTGCCCGGCGCCGGGTTCTCGGGGTTTGCGGCTGCTCTGCTCTGCTCGTTGCGTGCTTTGGCGTGGACACCTTGTCTCCTCTTCATGACTGCCAGAAGTGACATTATGAAGGGAGTCTTGCGGTGGAGAGCCACTGCTAGGAAAGAGACCCTGGTGCCGTGCGGGGGTGTAGACTGATTCTGAAAACCTCTCACTCTCAGACAACCTGTTCACTGGGGGCAAGGTCTAAGCTTCCTTAGTCCTGTGGGTGTTCGCCACCATTTGGTTCTGGGCGCAGTAGGCACACTGGGAACTGCGAATTCTCCTTGGTCCTCTCCTCCACTTCCGTGAACTAAAACATACATATTTAACGCTTATGGACTGTAAGAAATTTCTTAGTACACTGCTAAGTGAATCAGAGACTAAGATCTTAACACATAGAAAGACCTCAGTTTACAAAAGAGTCATTGAGGTGGCCGGAAACTTCCTGGAGACCTGTCCAAGGCTGCTCAGCTGAAAACAGCAGGACGAGTTTTGGGGCAGTGGAAAATCACAAGCCCTTTCTGGTGTACCGCCTTACCTCCTGGCAGTGGCTTGGAAGATGGCAGTCAATGCAGAGTGTGATCCCAGGAATCCTTTTTGCTGGTGAAAACAAACATAAAAGAACAGAACGGGTGCTCTTAGCCATAATGAAGTTGGATTTTGTGAACCAAAGGAGGATTTTGACCACCGGAGCTAGGGGACCTGAAGGAGCCAGGATCCTTTCCTAATAGCTTCGGCCGGTCCTCAGGGCAGCTGCATGTGGAGTTGAGAACTAGGCTCCTAGTCTTCTCTGTTGGGAGAAGATTGGTGAGAGAGGCCTTCTGTCAAGACAGGGTCATAGATGAGTGGACTTGCTTATGGCTGTGGTGGGGTCTGAGGGTGTTTGAAGTTGCTCTAAGTAGAAGAGCCAATGGGTGACAGGAAAAATGGGCCAGAAGTGTAGGAGAGGCAGTGGGATTGGTCTCTGTTTTCTGATGGTGGTGTCACTCATTATCACTATTCTGGCATAGGAAAGTTTTCTTACTGACTCTTCGGACAAAAACAGTCAAAGTCCACAACAGATTGGCCATGACCAATAGGGCCAACGACGTTAATAGGACCTTCATTCTGGCTAATTAGTGGTGCTCAGCTGCCTGGGGTTGCTCTGCAGTTTTTAAGACTCTTTTTCCAGCACATTGAATGTTATGCCTTGTTTTTGGGAGACTTCCATAATCACTTTGATATAGGGTGTGATGGGTGCTTTGGTGAAGGGGCAAAGAGTTAAAGCTTTATTTTTGCTGCATATTTTCTCAATTTTGCAGGTTAGACATTACATGTAATTGAAAATCTGCTCACACATTTCAGTCTTGTTACAATGTATATGTGTATGTTAAACGCAGCATGTAGGGTTAGGGAACCTCAGAGTTAGGCTCTAGGTAGTTGATGGCGTGTGTCACTGAATGCAGGGTGCACTTCTAAGGATCTCATCTCTCAGCTGAGTAGCCCCTGATTCAGATGAAGTTAGCATGTAAACAGGCTTTCAGTAATTGAGTTGAAATTTATAATATAAGATGGCATTCAGCAATTTTTATGCCTAGCCAAATTTAATACCTATTAAGTTAGCTTGAACTGTGAGTTTGATTTTTTTTTTTTAAGCAAAAGCAAAATATTTCAGAAAGGGCAAGAAAGATAAACAACTGGATATCTTTTGCTCTGGCTTCTAAGCCAGCATCAATTCTGAGAGACCACATCTCTTTAGTGTCCTACTGCACTACTTCTCTTTCTCGCTCCTGAACAATGGTGGTTGTCTTTACTCCCTCTATTTTTCCTCAGAGTTTTGTTCCCATACTCCCTGTAGTCTCCTCTGGGGATGCTACCTGTGACCTTGGCATAACAGATACCCATGGCTCTTAAGTTGTACTCTCCCTGGTGGCTTCTCAGCTGAAAAGGATGGTGTACTTCAGGTTCTCAAGCTTGTTAAAGCACACTTTATCTGGTTTGCTAAAACCCAGAGAGTTTCTCATTCTGTAGATCTGGGGTGGGGTCCTTGTACTTTTCTAGCAAAATTTTAGGCAGTGTTGATACTTCTGGTCTGGGGACCATGCATGTTCTGTTTGGATGGTATGTAGAAGAAGGAACATTGGTGATGGGGTGGGGATAGAGGAAGAATGAAGGTGCATTTATTGTGAGTACACCCAAAGAGAGTCGAGGAGGTGAGGGACCTGTAGCTGATGCTATCTTTTTAAATAAGAAACGTCTTTCTTTCTCATTCTAGCTTGAAAACTGGTTTTTTGAAGTGGAAGCCAGATTATGACAGCGCCGCTTCTGAATATGGAAAAGCAGGTATTTGTGGCTGGAGTCCTGTTGCTGTTGTGTGTGTTGTTAACTCAGTCTGATAGCTTTGCCTTAGCATAGTAATTCCAATGCTTGCTGATAGACTTCAGGAGTTAAAACAGATAAGCTGAGCAGAGCAACTGCACAGGCCTTGCATGTTCCCACACTTCCCCTCTCAGATCCAGCCAGTGCTGAGTCAGTCCATGCTCCTAACTGCAGACGTGGGGTAGTGTCAGCTGTCCAGCTGTTAGCACGTTCATAGGTATTCATAAATCCTGCTTAGTTCTGTCTTAGACTCTTCTGTAGAATAGACAGTTTAATTTTTAAAACTAGTCTCACTGAAGGAGATCTACAAATCTCGTTTTCCCACATTCACTTTATGAGCTTCATTTTGAGATAAACTATTGAATGTTCACAAAGGGTTTTAAGCTATATGCACATTTTAGTAAATTCACCTTCTGTAAGTATAAAATATCTTAAAATAGGCAACATAGGGGATTTGTTAAAAGTTCAGTGTTTTATTAAGGATTGATATGATAGCTCTGAATATCTGCTGTCATTTTGGATATAAAGTAATAAAACGTAATTCTGAGGCTGGCAAGATGGCTTAAAGTGAAGGCGCCTGAGCTGCCGAGCCTGACCACCTGAGTTTGATCCCTGGATCCCATGGTAGACGGAGGATCTGACTTCTGCAGCTTGTCTCTGACCTCCCTGCTAAACCACCATGGATTTGAAGTTCTGCACGCAAATTTTTATCTGTGACTTTGTTCATGAGCCTGGCTTAGAGATCACCTAGAGTGAGCACTTTTCACCAAGTTTTAGTTTCAGTTTGTCTCCAAAGGAAGTAACCTGGAAGCTACCATTATTATTCACACGGAGGGTTACTTCTTATTCAAAAGGAAAACAAGAGGCTTTGGCCCTGCATTTAAATATTGAGTAAACTTGTTGCTTGCATTGTGCAAATTGCTTGTATTTTATATTTAAAGATAAAGATAAATTTGCTTAAAATTAAGCTTTATGTGGATTTTGGGTTATGCTTTACACCGACGCTTAAAACCAAACATACATACGCCTGGCGTGGTGGCGCACGCCTTTAATCCCCCCACTTGGGAGGCAGAGGCAGGTCAATTTCTGAGTTTGAGGCCAGCCTGGTCTACAGAGTGAGTTCCAGGACAGCCAGAGCTACACAGAGAAACCCTGTCTCGAAAAACCAAAAAAACAAAAACAAAAAACAAGAAAAACAAACATACATTTCTCAAGTGACGGAAGTTTAACAGCTTTGCTTTATGCCTCCAGGACCATGTGCTGCTTCCAGAAATAAATATTCCGAATCAAGTTTCCTATTCAAGTGGCCTTTGTTTATCTTCCTTAAGAGTGCATGCAGAGTATAGCCATGTGGTGGAACTTTCTACAAACAGCTAGACAGGCAGGAGCAGGAGTAGTTGTAGTATTTTGCTTGTTTTCAACACTTCATTATAGAGTTCTTTCAGAGAGATTTTTAGAAGTAATAGTTGAGAGCACTTTATCTAGAAGGGAAACTGAGGCAGGAGCATCTGCTCAAGTCAGAAGTCAGCCTGTGTCTGTGGTTGGGTTCCCAGGCAGTGGGGGCTGCGGGTATGGCAGAGACCTTGTCTCAGAATGGCAAAACAAACAGAAGACATCGTTCTTCTTAAATGAGTATGGGTTCTACGTTTTCATAATCCACCTTTGGTGGATTTTCCAAATGTTACTATTGTCTCTCAGGCCATCCTGGTTGTTTGACCCCTGTGAGCCTTCCTTGTAAAACAGCCTGCAGTGTAGGTTAGCTCTTTGAACAGTGTGGATAACTAAATAGAAAAGCTTTCGTTCAAAACTGACTTGGTGCGTAGAAATTGCCCAGAGGGAAGATTTATTACAGGCTAGTAGTGTATCAGTTGGGCTTCAGTTTGTCAGTAGTGCGGTGAGCTGGCCAGGAAGAAGCTCGGGAATGCGGCTCTTCCTGGGTGACTACAGACTCCTTATAGTAGGGAGTTGGTGCTAGAAGGAGCTCTTGGTGTTCAATGGAAGCTGCACCGATGTGTTGCTAAAAATCAATTAAAACTTTCACAGGCTTTTAAAAATGTACTTAGAAAGATTGTAATTTGCTTTAAGTAAAAGTAATATTTCTTGCCATTATGAAACTCCCTATCTGAAATCAGTGTATTTTGTCTCACATAAAATGCTGATTTAAGTACTGATTCATCTTAGGGCTGTTAATGATGGAAATAGAACGTCTATTTTTTTTTTCTTTTTCTGTTTCAGCTGTTGCTTTTAAAAATGCCAAACAATTTGAACAAGCAAAGGATGCCTGCCTACGGGAAGCTGTTGCCCATGAAAATAACAGGGCGTATCTTTTTTAGCTTGAAAAAGAAATGGAACAACTAGGAGATTGTGAGAACCTTTTTCCTGTTATAACTTTGTGTTTGAAGGAAAGTGCTTTTCAGTTAAAGAAGGAGGAACAGTGCATGTGCTTTAAAGCCAAGGGAGTGACCCTGAGCACAGTTGGTACGAACAGCCATGCTTGTCTGTTTGCTTTGGGTTAACTGGGATTTGACTTGAGATGAGGTGAGGGAGGTCTCCAGACCTGTGCCGAAAAAGAAAAAGAAAGTATAGCTAGCTATTGGAAATGCATAAACTGTTTTGGAAAAAAATTAAATTAGTCTTGCTTAGGCATTTGAAGATTTATAAGCATTCTAGAAAGAAATGTTCTTGGTGTATCTTAAAGGCTCTCATTTATAAATGGCCATTTTATCTTACATGCAAGTCATAGTGCCTTTTGTCCTGTTGCTGAACAGCAGTGTAAAGCGCTGCACGGGGTGGTTCAGTGTCTCGGCTGTAGGAGCCTCAGCAGCACTGAGGTGTCATGCTCTGTCCTTTGAAAGCAGAAGGACCAGTGACATAGTTAACTGTCTTTAGAAGGTGAGCTCCAGAGACTGTTGACTTCTTCTTTCCTTAATGCTGACATCGTCATGCGCATTCAGTCTTTTTCATGCTGCCAAGTAAGTATATTTCGCCCTTCTTATGTGTTTGCAGGTGGTTTAAAAGTTGGGGTTTTACTCTAGCCTGAGAATTTTTGCTCAAGCTATGCATTTTTAAATACTCATTTAAATATAAATTCTTAAATTTATAAATTTAATTAAAATAATTACTTTCGTTGCTTTAGTCGTCAGCTGAACTTTAAAGGCCACATATCTCCTCTCCTAATTATTAAGAAATTAAATTCTGCATAGTATTTTGCTTGTGAAAACATGGGTGACTTGAAAGTCACTTTTTTCCCTGTACTGATAGTTGTTAAGTGCCTGGGGAGAGAAGGGAGCTTTCTCCTCTTATAGAGAATTGATTTGTCTTAAAAGTTAGACTTCTGTTTCTCTCTAACTTTTCTGAGATGGACTTTATTTTGCTGAGTAAAATCAATTCACTGTTTGGCACTCCTAAGGTATCATTGCTTAAACAGTAAATAAATAAAAGCATGAAACTACATTGTGGCAGTGTGGGCCTGGAGTGACACAGTGGACTTGAGGTCCCTTCTGTCGGTCACTTCCCTGCCTGCCATCTTCACCAGAAGGTTTCTCCTTCCCTCATGAAGGTCTGTCTCATCAGGGAACTTGTATTCTCTTTGCAGAGCTTATGAGCAAGCTGGCATGATGCTGAAGGTTAGTAACACTGTATCCAAACAGCTGCAGAGGTAACGTGAATAAGCAAGCTGTCCAGGTAGAGTTCATGTTGCAGTTGACAGGTTCCTTCACTGTGTAAAGCAAGAGGGGCGAGGGTTGTGGGAGTGGACGTGAGGCTAGGTTGAGGCATCCTGCCCAGGGTACCACTGACTGGACCACAGTGAGCATCCTGTGGCTGCAGTTAGGAGGGAGTATTGAAAGCTCCATGTGAGTTGTAGGGAGCTGGGGAGAGCAAGGCTCTGGGCCCTGCAGCCAGCACAGAGGCTGCTGCTGAAGGGAGCTGTGTGAGGTTTCCCGCATCCTAACCTGAGGGCATCTGGATGTGGTAAACATTTATAATGATATGTCTATTTAAATTACTTGTTGGTTATAGAAAGGAGAATTCAGTTTACCATTATTTTTGGTTTTATAAATACCAGGCCGGAGTCAGTAGAGTTACAAACAAGCTATTGCTGCGTTACTGTATTCCTTTTCAATGGAATAATGGAACATTTTGACTGATATGCCACATTTATGCTTCTTAATAGCAGGTTAGGGGTTACTATCCTGTTGTAGTTGTGGTGAGATGGTAGGTGCGCATGCACGTGTGTGTGTGTGTGTGTGTGTGTGTGTGTGTGTGTGTGTGTGTGCGCGCGCGCACATTCACACATGCATATGACTGCTGTGTAAGCCAGAGCTCAGCCCAAGGCTGACCAAAAGGGCCATCCACCTTGTTTTATGAGACAAAGTCTCTGGTCTGGTGCTTGCTGATTGGGCTAGACTGGCTGACCGAGAGTTCCTGGTCTGCATCCAGCTCTAGCTCCCCAGCCAAGATTGCAAGCACGCATGTGCTGAACTTTTAGTTGTTAAAAGGTGTCTATTTAGAAAGTAGGTAGGTGACTTACAGATAGAGGTAGATTTGTTAGCTTTAACCTCTCTGTTTTCTCAAATACCTTTCAGTGTATACTGTTCAAGCCCTTGGGTTCTTTGATTGGACTTAGTTTTATTTATTTATTTATTTATTTTCATTTTGTTTTTTTTTTTTAATTCTTTTCTTCTTTTCTGCTAAGGTTCAGGGGTATTTCATCTCATGTGACTAAACATAGTAACTTTATGTAGTAGCTTTAGTCTATGCCTCATCTCCATAGCTAAACATTGTTTTAAATGTTTGGCACTGATAGAAGTGAGGCTGGCAGTTTATTAGAAACAGGCTAACCCATTCTCAGCTTGGTGGGGTACTGACCTTTGTATTTGAGAGGAGGCCCTGAGAGGCCACTGAGGGCCTTATGTAGAAATACAGGAAGTTCCCTGTAGATGAGAGTCCCAGCAGCACCTTTGCAGCAAGCTCGCCAGTGGCTTCCCCTTTCAGGTCTTTCATTAAAATTGCTTTAGTTTTTGATTTAGAAAAGTTAGGACCCAAAGATCTTGAGACTCACGTAGTACTAGTGAGACACAGAATTGATTCTGTGGGTTGTAATCATCCCAGAAGAGATCTTCAAATTCCTATTAAGTCAGAACATCAGGGAGTAGCCACGGTGAGTGAAACAGACCGGACATACAGGGCAGTGGAGAGATTGGACAGTTTAGGAGGTGACGCATCCTTTATAGAGACAGCTTTGGCTTGGTCCTAGATTATTTTTGTAACCTGGGTCTGAAGCCTGCTGTTAACTGTAGCTTAATGGTAATTTTTTTAAGGAAGCCATGAAACAGAACTTTTGTGAAGCATGTGATTTAGAAACATTTTGTTGTTAAATTAGCCTCACACTTATAACTTATAACTGTGAAGTCATCTCAATATGTTTGTTGCCATTCAATGTTTTTGACAGTATTATAAAAGTGAGATAAGCTGGGTCATGGTGGCTCATGCCTAGAGGCTAAGACAGGAGGATTGCTCTGAGTGCCAGGCTAGTTTTTTTCTAGTGAGTTCCAAGTGATCTTGAACTAATGTAAGACCCTGTCTCAAACATTAATGCCTGTGGGTAAAATCATTGAATTCCCAATTTCCTAAGTTGAGCCGTTTTCTGCCCTGTGCTGCATGCTTTTCCCGTAGGAGATGCAGAAGCTGCCCGAGGCTGTGCAGCTGATTGAGAAAGCCAGCATGATGTACCTGGAGAACGGCACCCCTGATACAGCAGCCATGGCCCTGGAGCGAGCTGGAAAGTGAGTGCACACACACAGCAGTTGTTGAGTGCACTGGCTTTGCACGGGGCTCCTCTTTGCCTTGGTAAAGTCCTTAAGAAACAAATTTCTTAATTCTCACACAAGCTGTGTTCTCTGTCTAATTCAGGCTCATAGAAAATGTAGATCCAGAGAAGGCTGTACAGTTGTATCAGCAGACTGCGAATGTGTTTGAAGTAAGTTAGAATTTTTCTTGTTTCCTTAATTACTCAGAGTATTTTCATCCATAATACACGGGAACAGAAGAATGCAGTGGATGCTTCTTAAGGTTTTCTGTATCCACAGCTTAGCTCTATTCCTTTTTATTTTTTGGCAGTGGTTCTCAACCTGTTAGTCGTGGCACCTTCAAGGCTCTAACAACCCTTTCACAGGAGTCACCTGAGTCCATCAAAAAGTACATTTACACAATGGAGTACTACTCAGCTATTAAAAACAATGAATTTATGAAATTCTTGAGTAAATGGATGTATCTGGAGGATATCATCCTGAGTGAGGTAACCCAATCACAAAAGAAGTCACTTAATATGCACTCACTGATAAGCGGATATTAGCCCAGAAATCTAGAATACCCAAGATACAAGTTCCAAAACATANTACACAGGGTCCCCAATGTAGGAGCTAGAGAGAGTACCCAAGAGTTGTAGGGGTCTGCAACCCTATAGATGGAACAACAATATGAACTAATCAGAACCCCCAGAGCTCATGTCTCTAGCTATATATGTATTAGAAGATGGCCTAGTTGGCCATTATTCGGGAAGAAAGGCCCTTGGTCTAGCAATGTTTATAGGCCCCATTACAGGGGAATGCCAGGGCCAAGTAGCGGGAGAGGGAGGGTAGGGGAGCAGGGTGGGGGGAGGATATAGGGGACTTTTGGATAATACTTGAAATGTAAATGAAGAGACTCTCTAATAAAAAAAAGTACAGATATTTATGTTACAGTTCATTCATAACAGTCGCAAGATTACAGTTAAGAAGTAGCAATGCAAATAATTTTGTGGTTGGGGGTTACCTCAACATGAGGAGCTGTATTAAAGGGTCTTGGCATTAGGAAGGTTGAGAATCACTGCTCTAGAGGTTAGCAAATGGGCTAGAAGCTGCGGTGCTACCATCCATGACCATTGCTTTGTGTAGCTGTTGAATGTAAGAGTTCCACATTAGTGCTACCATCCATGACCATTGCTTTGTGCAGTTGTTGAATGTAAGAGTTCCACATTAGTGCTATCATCATGACCATTGCTTTGTGCAGTTGTTGAATGTAAGAGTTCCACATTAGTGCTACCATCCATGACCATTGCTTTGTGCAGTTGTTGAATGTAAGAGTTCCACATTAGCTACACTGACACTCCCTTTTCTTTGCTTCCTCTAGAATGAGGAGCGCCTCCGACAGGCAGTTGAACTCCTAGGAAAGGCCTCCAGACTGCTGGTACGAGGGCGGAGGTATGGCTTAGGAACTGTATGTCTGTGGATCCATGTGTTTTGAGTCTACATTTGGAACTTGTAAACAACCTTGATATAGCTGTTTGTCTATACTTGGACAACCAGTGGAAAAAATGATCTTCTAAGGAGTAGGCCCATGAAATTAAAACCTGCTTTTCTACCATGAAAGAACAGTGAGTCATCTTGACCCGTCATTGCATGATGTTGTGGTTTTCTCTTAGAATAAGTGACAAACGTGCCCTACATACCCACAAACAACAGCTTGTGATACTTGAGTTATATCATTAAATGGGATTTTTAATGTATATATTCATATATATGTGTGTATGTGTGTATACATATGTATGTGTGTATGTATGTGTATATATATATATATATATATATATATATATATATATATATATATATATATATATATATATATATCTTGATCATTTTCCTCTCTTCCAGCTACTCCCAGAACCTCTCTACCTCTTTAACTATCAGTCTTTTTCTCTTATTCTTCCTTTCATAAAAAAAAAAAAAAAACCAAACTAATATAAAAACAGAAAAGCCAAAATGAAACAAAACTACTTCTGAGCCTGGGGCCTGCCCTGGAGTATAGTTGATAGACACAGTGACGTGCCAGGGGAGAAAGGGTGTCTGTTGCAGATAGCTTCTTGGTTAGGAGCAGGAACCCATATTCGCTGACCCCTCTCAGTACTGGGAACCTGTTGTGGGAAATAATAAAAAAGACCTGCACTTTCCTGCGCTTATGCCATTTACTCTGCGTCCCAGTGGCCTGGCTGGCCATGCACTGCCAGGCAGTGGCTGACCTGTATTTATCTCTTGGAGACTCTGGCCCAGAGCACCCAAAATGTCTCCACTCAGCTCCCTAGGTTTTCACTGGCAGGGTGCCACTGGTGCTCAGCAGTACAATAGACAGCTCGGCTCAGTTGCTGATGATGAGCTCATCCACACCCCAGTCTTTTTTTTGGGTTTTTTGAGACAGGGTTTCTCTGTATAGCCCTGGCTGTCCTGAAACTCGAATGATGATGGGGATCTTCCGTGCCTTGAGTTCCTTCATGGCGATGTGCAAAGGGTCTGTCTCCCCCTCCAGCTCCACCATCACCGGGGCACACATCGTGATCTGGAGAGCCCGGGTGCCCAGCACTCGGGACCGCTCATACTTGGTCATGTAAGGAGTGGTGATCCGCTTCTGGTTGGCCTGCGGTTGCTGACCAGATGGGAGAATCTCGACATGCTTCAAATCCCCTCATGGCCTTTGTGGTGCACATCTGGCAAACCCATGCTTTGCTGTACCTTTCTCTCTTGAACCCAGACAAACCACTGCATGAAGGAAACAGTGGTAACTCAATTGCTAGGTGCAGCAACTAAAATCCTAATCTTGTAAGCCTTATTAAATCTAAATCCTCCAGTGGTGAATCCTGACAGATCCACCATTGAAACCAGGATTCCTTCCTCCTCCCAACCCAGAAGTCCCGCCTACTTGCCCAGTGATGGGCTCCTTTATTCATTAGGGCATTGGTTCACAAGAACAGCACCAGGCCGATCCACAACAGGACCCTGTCTGGGTTGACCCTGTGTCAGTCTGATGTATGCTGCCACAGTCTCTGTGAGCTTGTTCTGTTGTCTGGAAGATGTTGTTTCCTTGGAGTCTTCTACATGCAGCTGTCCACTGTGACCAGGATCATGCGTTGAAGATGCTGTCTTTTCTAGTGTGTAGTTCTGGTTTCTATAGATCATATATTCATAGGTGTGTGGACTTCTGTCTGGGTCTTTGATTTGATTCCATTAATCATCGTGTCTGTTTTTATGCCAATGCCATGCTATTTTGATTACAGAAAATCTGCAATTAGAGATTGGCAATGGTGATAACTTCAACAGTACTTTTACTATTCAGGATTGTTTTTAGCTATCCTATGTTATTGTGTTTCCATGCAAAGTTACAGATGGTTCTTTGAATTTCTCTGAAGAATTGTGTTAGAATTTTGATGAGGATTTCATTGAATCTGTTGATGGCTTTTTGTAGGACGGCTATTTTCATAAAATTAATTTTACTGATACATGAGCATGGGAAGCCTTTCATCTTCTGGTGTCTTCTTCAGTTTCTTCCTTCACTATCTTAAGGTTTTTATTGTACAAGTCTTTCACTGTTACAGTTAGAGTTGCCCCAAGATACTGTGTAAGTGTGTGTGTAGTGAAAGGTCCTGTTTCCCTTATTTCTTGCTCAGTATATTTATCATTTGTATATATACATTTGTGTGTTAGAAAACAGTTATCTGTTGAAGTTTCCTAGTGGAGTTTGTGGGTTGTTTATACACACTATCTTATCATCTGCAGATAAACATACTTTGACTTCTTTCCTATTTGTATCCCCTGTTCTAGCTAAGATTGCAAGTACTATATTAAATATGTATGGAGAAATTGAACAACTTTGTTTTGTGCCTGACTATAGTGGAAATGCTTTGAGTTTCTTTTCATTTAGGTTGATATCAGCTAAAGCCTTGTTGTAAATTATCTTTATTATGTTGAGATATGTCTCTTGTATCTCTACTCTCTCCAGGACTTTTATTATGAAGGGATATTGGATTTTTGTCGAAGGTCTTTTCTTCATCTAATGAGATGATCATAGTTTTTGTCTTTCTTCTTGTTTATATGGTAGATTACATTTATCCATTTATATGCTGAGCCATCCCTGCATCTTTGGGATGAAGCCAACTTGATCATTGTGGATAATCTTTTTTATATGTTCTTGGATTCAGTTTGCAAGTATTTTATTGAGAACTTTTGCATCTGGAGTCAAAAGTTATATTAGTCTATAACTTTCTTTTGGGGTTGATGTTCTTTGTGACAGTTTGAGTATCTGGGTAAAAATGGCTTCATAAGAAGAACTAAGAAATGCTCCTTTAATTTCTATTTTGTGAAGTAATTTGACACATACTGGCATTAATCCTTTGAAGGTCTTATAGAATTTTTTGTTGAATCCTACTGGCACTGGGATATTTTTTGTTGGGAAATATCTTTTTTAACTAATTTATTTATGTATTTATTTTACACTCCATATTTTATCCTCCACCCCACCTGACCCCTAAACTCCCTGGGGCCTCCAGTCTCTTGAGGGTTAGATTCATTCATATCTAAATGAACACAGACCCAGCAGTCCTGCGTCCTCTGCTGTATGTGTGTTGGTGGCCTCATATCAGCTCGTGTATGTGGCCTGTTTGGTGGTCCAGTGTTTGAGAGATCTTGGGGGTCCAGATTAATTGAGACTGCTGGTCCTCCTACAGGGTCGCCCTCCTCCTCAGCTCCTTTCAGCCATCCCTAATTCAACAACAGGGATCAGCTGCTTCTGTCCATTGGTTGGGTGCAACTATCTGCCTCTGACTCTTTCAGCTGCTTGTTGGGTCTTCTGGAGTGCGGTAATGCTAGGTCCTCTTTTGTGAGCTCTCCATGTCCTCAGTAATAGTATCAGGCCTTAGGACCTCCCCTTGTGCTGGATTCCACTTTTGGTCTGTCGCTGGACCTTCTTTTCCTCAGGCTCCTCTCCATTTCCATCCTTGTAATTCTTTCAGACAGGAACAGTATGGGTCAGAGTTGTGACTGGGATGGCAACCCCATTCCTCATGTGATGCCGTGTCTTCCTGCTGGAGGTGGCTCTATAGGGAAATTTCTTAATTACTGCTTCTAACACTGCTTCTGTCATCTCGACTTAACTTGGGTAGGTCACATGTATGATTCATTCATCCATTTCTTTCAGCATTCCCAGTTTGGAGTAATAAAGATTTTTGAGTATACCCTCATGATTCTCTGAGTTTCCTGAATAGTATTGTTGTGATGTTGTCCTTTTCATGCCTAATTTTGTTCACTTGGATTATCCGTTTCTGTCTTGGCTAATTTGGCTAATGGTTTGTCAGTCTTGTTGATTTTTCTCAAAGAACCAACTCTTCATTTCATTGATTGTTTTTCTTGGTATTTTTGTTGTTTGTATTCATTGATTTCAACCCTGAATTTTATTTCTTCCTGTCTTTTTTTTAGGTATTATGTCTTGTTTTCCTAGAGTTATCAGATGATCTTTAAGTTACTAATATATCATCTCTAGTCTTCTGCTGTAGGTATTTGTATTTAATAGTATGAACTTGCCCCTTAGAACTGTCTTCATTGTGGCCATAGATTTGGGTATGATGTGTTTTCATTTTCATTCAGTCCTTAAAAGTTTTTCATTGTTTTCTTGATTTCTGTCTTGACCCAGTTTTTCTTCAGTAGAGAGTTGTTCAGTTTCCATGAGATTATATGCTTTCCACTGTTTCTGTTGTTATTGATATAAAACTTTAATCCATGGTGGTCAGATATGTAGGATATCATTTCAGTTTTCTTCTATCTGTTGAGATTTTCTGTGTGTCCTAAAATGTGGTCAGTTTCTGGAGAACATTCCATGAGCTACTGAGAAGAAAGTTAACTCTTTAAGTGCAGGTAGAATGTTGTGTAGATGTCTGCTTGGTCCATTTAATTCACGCTATGCTCTAGCGACAGTGTTCCTGCTCAGGGTTTATGTGGGTAACATGTCTATGGTGAGAGCTGGGTACTGACATCACCCACTATCGTTGGGTAAGGGTGTGTAAGGGTCTATGTGTGATTTTTAGCTATAGTAGTATTTCTTTTATGAACTTGAATGCCCATATGGTTTGTGTAGTAAGTGTTTAGAATTGTAATATGCTCTTGGGTTTTTCCTCTGACTAGTATGTAGTGTCCTTCCCTATCTCTTTTCTTCTTATCAGTTTTGGTTAGAAGTATTTTGTCAGATAATTAAAATGGCTACACCTGCTTCATTCTTTGGTCCTTTGGTCCCTAAGGTGACATCTATTCTTAATGGTGAGATCTGTTTCTTGGATGCAGCAGAAAGATGATGGAAGGAAAAGGGATGGGGATGGAGTGTTTGGGAAATGCATGGTCATCTTTTTCTTTTTTACTCATCCTGCCATTCAACGGACCAGGAATGAATGTAAGAGGGTGGATAAGATGGATGTTTGAGGGCAAAGCTACAAAAGGGCTAGTTTAGCATCCTAGGACCCACCAAGCAACAGTGGAGCCGAGAGAATGAGAGTCCACAGCAGAGTGGTCGGGCACCTGGTGGATGTTCCTGTGGACGGAAGGAAGCTTGGGGTGATAAAGTCTAGGATTCTCTAGCCAGTTCTGCAGAGCCATTTGTTGAGGTTGTTAGGAATGCCTTAATGAATGGTATTTCACCAAATGTACCAAACGTAGAAACTCCTTTGCACTTCACTTCTTTACTCTGATGCAATGCCTTGGTGAGGATCAGGCATTTGAGAGAAGCCTGATGAGCAGAGCCAGTGGCAGCACTGTTGTGAAGCAGTTGGCACACTCCTGTCCTCTCAAGTCCTGTGACATAGGGCAGCACAGCAAAGACTTCTGCTGAGGGATTCACTCCTGACCTGCTGACATTTCTTTCTTCTGTCTTTAGGTTTGATGAAGCTGCACTGTCTATTCAGAAAGAAAAAAATATTTATAAGGAAATTGAGAACTACCCAACTTGTTACAAGGTATTCTTTGAAAATGCCTAATGTAGCTTTACTTTAGATAATATTACACATTAGTATAAATATTTAAGCTAAGATTCTGTGGGTAGTCATCTGCTTTTATAAAGTAGTAATTTATGGTTTTGTTTCTGACCATGTTGGACCTAGCCTACCTTTCTTACAGTAACAGTACTCAACAAAAACAAATATAATTCCCTCAACCTCTGGGCAGTAAATTAACATGGGTGACCTGTAGAGGGCGCTGAGTGCTTGGAGAAGCCATCAGCACCGGAGCCTGCATTCCTGGGAGTTTCTGTTTTCTCTTGTCCCTTGTGCCAAGAGATGCCCCTAGTCATGGCAGTAGGCAGGAGAGACTGTGACAAATATTCCCCTGAAACTGGAGGAACAGGGGAGAGAACCTCTTCCCCCCTCCCCCCTCCCCCCTCCCCCTCTCCCTCCCCCCTCACACTTGGCTTAGGTTGAGGTCTGCTGCAGCCTAAGTCTGGCTGAAAGAACTGGCAAGGGGATTCAAGAGAACAGGAGCAAATCCCAGGGAGGAGGAGCACTTGGGAGAAGGGAACCCCCTAGGTGTGTGGCCCACACAAATCTTGGCCGTGTGTGCCTAGGACAGACCCAAGGTAGGAGTGACTATTCTGAAAATTGAAGTTAGACTGAAACCACTAAATCTCTGATCCTGTCTGAAATTCTGCAACAGACCCAAAGATCACAACAGAAGATTGGAACTGAGGTCAGAAGCACCGCTCACCAGAAGCAAGCCAAGTCTTTGGCCTGAACCTGGGACGGTTGAGTGCAGTTATAGCACACACTTTTCCTGAGAATTACAGCAGCATATGCAGTGTAACAATCACAGAAATCTAGGGAATAGTCAGAATTAACCATCAGAAAAACCAGGAATAAAGGCAACTTATAGTAGCTCTTAGTGATCTAGGTTCTAGAATCCATTAAACTTAGAAGACCTCTAACAGTTACTGTAACTGTAAGATAGCATAAAAGTGAACACTACTGAAATGAATGGGAAAAAATATTTTTAATGGAGAGAAATACTGTTATAGAAGCTGTAAAAGTGAGCCGTTTGAAAATTTTAAAGCATAATATCTGAAACAAATTACTAAGTGACATTAGCATTACAGTGAGGACGACATTAACAGTCAGTCGTCTTGTAGCTTCAACGAAATGCCCGGCAGGCAGCTTCAGGAACAATTTAATTTGGGTCATATTTTGAGACTATGTGTATTTTTTTATTTTTTTATTTGTTTTTTTGAGACAGGGTTTTTCTGTGTAGCCCTGGCTGTCCTGGAACTCACTTTGTAGACCAAGCTGGCCTCGAACTCAGAAATCCGCCTGCCTCTGCCTCCTGAGACTATGCGTATTCTTGAGGCAGCTGATCATGCTGCATCCATCAGGACACAAGAATGACAGTTTGTGCTGCTTTTTCTTTTTCTTTTCAGTCCAGGACCCCAGCCCCTACAATGCTGCCTCCCACAGTGGGCAGGCCTTCCCATCTCAGTTAGCCTCATCAGGATGGTCCTTCAAGCATGGGCAGTCTCTGGACACTGCTGAGAAGCTTGCCTCCTGTGTGCTTCTGAATCCCTCAAGTAGACAGTATTTTCTTTCATAACTGAGACTTAGTTACTAACGATGGGTTGGTGCATTGCATGGGTGAGTGTGGCAATGTCTGTCTGTAGTCCTGGTCCTGCTAGGACAGGACTGTGAGTATGAGGCCAGCCTGGGCTGCACAGTTAGAACCTCTCTCAAGAATCAGACATCACTGAGAAGAAGTAAATTACACAGGGAAAACATTACCAACAAATAAACCACCCTTGAAGAGCTGTGTTCCCAGTAGGCTCTTATCCACCCATGCTGTCCCTGACCCTCTAAGCGCTTTTGTCTCTTTGTCCAGAGTTCCCTCTGCTGTCCTTTCCTGCTGTCTCAATGTCCCCAGCTCAATGTCCTCAAGCTCTTCTCTGCTTTTATTCTCTTAACATTCATTGAAGGTATTTGAAGGAAATTCTGTAAACTTACACTGGCTGCATTCTCAGGCTTCGAGGTTTAAAAGGTTGTCATTCCTCAGGCCAGTAACATCAGTGTCGGCTGGTTCTGGTTAGAGCAGGAAGGCTCAGGCCTGCCCCACCTTCAGGCTCCCTAAATCCCTGTGTTCTCGTGCACCAATTGTATCTGACATAGTATTCTAGGGCGTGTCCTCCCAGGTGTCCTTTAGAAGTTACTATAGAACTATATATGTTTCTCAAGTATGAGCCAGTGCTCTGAAGGTTAAATGCCACTTGTTTCAATGCTCCAGGAAGGTGACTATAAAAATAGGTATCTGTTTACATTATAGCCTTCCCTCTCGTTTCAGAAAACAATTGCTCAGGTCTTAGTTCATCTACACAGAAATGACTATGTGGCTGCAGAGAGGTGTGTCAGGGAGAGCTACAGGTAAGGGTCGGCTGTTTTCACTGGCCAATGTTGACATTCCTGTCTGTTGAATTAGCATCACTACTTGGACAAATTTTGGTTTCAGCCATGAGACTTAGAGATGATCCAAGAGGTAAGCCCACCGTTGCAGGGTTGTGTGATATTTTGTTGTTGGGTCTTATGTTTGGTTTCCTAAAATGCTGAGGAACGACCCTTCACTCTTGTGTGTGCTGAGCAAACACTTAGAAGAGAGAGAGCCCCAACTCCAGCTCCTACTCAGGCTCACCCTCAGCAGGCACAGTGCCAGGCTTACAAGATATCTTCTCATGGTCTCTGAGTGATTAGTTACTTTATCACCTTGCCATTTAACTGACAACAACAAAAGGGGACTTGCTATGTGATGTGTTGCAAATCAAGAGTGAGGCATTTCCATGGGGTCATGAGTGAGGACTGCTAATTTATAACTGTGGGAGTGCCTGGGGCACTATAGGCTTCCTAGGGGCATCCTTGGTCTCCGCCCACTGGTTGCCAGTAGCAACTTCTGTAACAATCAGGATACCTGCAGATCTTTGCTGGGGACAGTTGGCTCTGGTGAGAATCTTAAGGAAGAGCTGAAGTAGGAAGAGCTGAAGTGTGGTTTGTGCTTGCCGTAGCATACCAGGGTTTAATGGCAGTGAAGACTGTGCAGCGCTGGAACAGCTCCTGGAGGGATATGACCAGCAAGACCAAGACCAAGTGTCCGAGGTCTGCAACTCGCCCCTTTTCAAATACATGGACAATGATGTAAGTGGGCCTTTGGGGTTAGCTTTCTTCCGATTGAAGTGATTTCCCTCTGGATTTGTAAGGTTTCTGTGTCTATACCTGTGTTTTCACACCAAACCCTGCTCATAAAGGAGCCAGCCAATTCGATTGAACTTTCCCATGTTCAGGTAATGTGATTCTCTCCTGCTTGTGTTCCTGAGCGCTTCCTTGCCTCTTCACTGTGCTATGCATAAGTAAATGCAGCCTTCTCCCTTACCTCCCCTCTGGGTTTGCCTTTATCTAGTTGCTTTTGGGTGCCCTGCCTTTAAGAGGCCTATTGTGTGTAGCTTTATTCATTCCGTAGGCTCATGGGTGTCCCATGTCTGAGAGCTGTGTGAGATGGGTTGTTAATTATCTTCAGGTTTATCTGTAAAGGGGAAGGGTTAATTTCATGAAGCGTCCTCTGGTCTTCCCGGGAGAAAGCCTCTCGAGAGTGAGCCACACATGTGAACCTTGCTCTCTCTCCTTTTCCTTCTGCGTGTTTATCTGATTACATGAGCTGATAGTTCTATCACACTACCAAATGAATTTAAGACCTTAAATTTTTTTATTAAGATAGAGAAAATATATATTGTTTTTCTAGGTAAATTCTTACACATACTTTCTTTTCTTTTTGAGACAAGGTCTTAACTGCTGTATAGGGCTACCTGGCCTTGAACTTACGGTCTTCCTGCTTCAGTCCCATAAGCACTGAGAGTACAAGTGTACAACATTCTTACAGGCTTTTTGTATGCCTTTGAAAGTGTGTGTGTGTTTCCTACTATATATGGTATCTTACTTGGTGCTACTGTTCACCTTGCTTAGGAATAGGGTCTGAACTTGGAACTCACTGCTTTGGCTGGCTGGCAGGCTGGCTAGCAGGCCTCGGACCCTCCAGTTGCTTCCCCTACATGCTGGAAGTACAGTCTTCTGTCACTATGTTTGCATTTTAAGTGGTGCTGGATTGGGTTCAGAATTCTTAGGTTGTACAGTAGAGAGTTGACCAACTCAGCCATTTCCACAGCTCCATGCCCAGTTTAACAATGTGGATTTCTCCTGCTTGGAAAGCAGGACTTTACTAATTAAGTTCTCCTTCCTCCCGGCTCCAAAGTTTGTGTATATTTTTTTATTTGTCCCTAGTTTAGACTCCCTCATTTATTCAGCACATGGGTTTCTTCATAACCCCTAGAAGCATTGCTAGTTGAATATGTCCATAATATCTCCAGGTCCCAAGTTAGGTCCATAATTGATATATCCATAGCTGTCAACAGGCCACATCATGGTGATGCCAGGGCCTCTCTCTCCTGAGGATGGATGGTTAGGTTTTGGTCATTTAAAACTTTTATGTGTGACTCTGCATGCTTCAAGTGTCACAGTACATTTGGAGATAGGACAGCTTGTGGAGTTGCTTTTCCTTCCATCCTTCCATGGGTTCTGGGGATTGAATTCAGGTTGGCAAGCTAGTGTGGCAAGCACTTGTACCCACTGAGCCATCTTGCTGGCCTTGTGTGCACACACATCTCTTTCTATGAAAGCTTTATTTTTATTTCTGTGTTATAACTGTTTGCCTGAATGCATGTACACCACATGGAAGTCAGGAGAGTGGGGTCTGGAGTTCAGGGGGTTTTGAGTCACTCTGGGCTTGGGTACTGAACTCAGGGCCTCTGCCTTCTAACCACTGAGCCATCTTTCCAGCCCCAACCCCAACCCCCACCATATTTATAGCTAACTGATGCTAAGGTGCTGTGTATCAGGATTCTACTTTTCCAGCCTTCATAACATGTTTTATTGTTGACAGTACGCTAAGCTGGGCCTAAGCTTGGTGGTCCCAGGAGGAGGAATCAAGAAGAAGTCCCCTGCGACACCCCAGGCCAAGCCTGACGGTGCTGCCAGCACAGCTGCTGAAGAGGAGGAAGACGAGTACTCGGGAGGCCTGTGCTAGTACCCTGCCTACAGAGATGAGGAGATGAGGAGACGGGAATCCTGACATGCTGTTTTCGTGGAATTAGGACTCATTTTGTGGGCATCTGCTTCACTGAAATTCTGATGTTGAATATTAATATATATGAAGTTTCAGTTTACCATTTCCCCAAACCAGCCATTGTATCTACTACCTGTGAAGCAGTTTTTTTCTTTCCGTTGCAAGCAGAAAACACTGTCATATTTTAATAATTGATTTTAAAGTCTATAGGCCAAATTCTAGATAAATCATATCATAAGTAAAGCAGGAAATAGGCATACTTAGTCCTTTCTCTTGGTTCTTGTAATTTATTGTTAGATCATTTTCTTTGCATTTTATTTAATGTCATTTCTAAACGTGCTGGGGGTTTGGTAAAAAAATAATAATTTCAAACTGGTCTGGTTCTTTCCATGCTGTGACTTGGTGCCCATGTGTGTCCCCCCTAAGAGTGTCAGCAGTACCCAAAAGAGAGGCAGACAGCGGGTCCTCAGCAGACACTCCTCCAGACTCCTCATTAGATGTCTGACTGTGGAGACGGAGCATGGCCCCACCTTACCCTGCTGATGTGACCATTGACGGTCACAGAGCGAGCGGGAACATGGTTGTTCCCTCACACGCTTTTTACAGGTGTGTGGAGTATCAGGCCCAGATTGGATGTGCTACTCAGTGACCTAGAAATGTCACTGTCAGCTCCTCCCATTCTCTCTGCCCACTTGCATTGTACCCGAGCCTTGCTGGCACCGTGGACCATGAAGAGGCAGAACAAAAACACGAGAGACTCTTTTTCTAGGGATATAAAACATAAGATTAAACAACATACTTCAGTGGAGTGGGGCCTTGTCTCAAGGTGAAAAAGAAATTTATCTGTCATCATATTAGATGCGTTCAAATTGTTGAGTCTTTTTGGAAACAAGCTTTGGACAAAAGCTTTATAATTTTAGCTCAGTAGCCCTTGTGTGTGACTATAAAATATGGAAGGTAGCATATTAAAGTGCTGTTGTAAATGTCTTCAGCCCTCCCCAAAGTATTGCTATTTCTTTTTTCTTAGCAACAAAAAGTATGACTGTTCAAACCTACTTGGCTCTTGAGCAAAATAGGACTAGCTAAGACTATTTATATTTATCTAGAATGACAGGTAACCTTCCTGCCAATCTAGTATGCATGTATTTCTTACCTCCAAAGTAATTTTGGTTTGGAGTTAATAACTTAACACGAGTTATGCTAGATACTGCAAAAAAATAAAAAGGTGGCCAAGAGGGAAAAAACTGGTTTTGAAAGACATACATTTGCACTGGGTTACCAGTCTTTCATAGCACACAGTTCTCCCATGGCTGCTTCTTAAAAGTTAGTTTTGAAGCATTCCTCTTTTTGCCCTGTATGGTTAAGGCCCATTCATGCTTCATGAACTGACTGGGTTGCAGGCAGCAGTGCGTGCTAGAGAGTAGTACTGACCGGAATAGGACTATCACCACGCTCCAGCGGGAATACACTTAGGCCTGTCTCTCAAAAAAAAAAAAAAAAGTACGCTTAGTCACGCTAGATTTCTGAAACCTAGGAAAAGCATTGCTACGGTACTGGTCCCCGTGTTGTGGGAGTGCTCCTACAGCCGTGAATCCTCGGTCAGATGTGCTTAAATAGCTGGGTGTCACTGAACAATCCCTGTGCAGGTTGCAGGTCTGACACAAAACATTAATAAAAGGTTTATGCTTTCCCCAGAGTTACTTGCATGGTTCTTTTGGTCACCAGCTCATTCTCTTTAATTGCATTGAGATTATGAATAAAGCTGTCTTCCAAATTTTTATATAAAAAGGAAATTGGTATTTCCAAGATCAATGTTATGCTTACCTTTCAGTCCAACCAGAAATACTGGCATTTGTTTAAGCAAATTAGCAGACTTTTAAAATCTATTTGACGGTACTCGAAAGTTACTTTAGACTGTTTTATGGCCCAGGTTATTTAGTACAACCACGTGGAAGGTCAGTTTTACTTCCGTGTGGAGGGTCACTTTTACTTGTATCCACCATAAACAAAACAGCAACTGTCAGTGCACTCCGAAGCACCAGTGAGCTTGGTTTTAAACAGCAGAAGTATTTAGGCAGTGCCCACTTTCCACCACCCCCGTTAGGAACCAGCATGCAGGATTCAGAACTCATTTTTTCCTGTCAGGTTATTCTGCGTGGTGTCTCAGGAACATTTGTCCCTCATGTGCACTTTTAATTTTTCTACTTGTATTAAGTCTTCATTCTTGTGAGCTTCCTCAGAAGTGGAAAAAGTGGTCTTTACAGCAAGTAGCGCTCTAGCGCCCTCCCTAGGAAAGCCTGCATGGGTATGCTCAGAATCTACTAGTGTTTAGTGCTGTTCTGTAGTGAGTGAAGCCAGCCAGCAGAGAACATTTAATATATTGAATTTGTAAATATGCAGAGTATAGTATTTGTGTAAGGAATCTGTGCATTATCATATTTTTTCATCTTTTGGTGAATAAAATATTAATAAGTCATCAATGGAAATTCGATGATTGCTTCTGAAGGAAGATAATTATGAAAATAAAACCCAAGATTCTGTGAACGTTGTCAGTTTTATTTGCTTGTTCATCCTCTTCAGCGATACATTCTCTTCATTCTTAAAGATATTTTAGTTATCTTTTGTAACGACAGTATTTTCTTTTTCTTCGTTTGTGGTGTTTGCTCTGTAGAAGCAGGTACCCTTGGGGACGTAGTGTATGTTAGTTCGCCTTTTAAAATACCATTCATTATATCCTAGCATACTGCTATAAGGGCTGCTGCCTGGGGAAGTCGAAGAATAATGAACATATCCAAAAAGAGTTGCTCACAGGGTCAGGTGGGGTAAATGTAGAAGGTATTGTTTTGCAATTAGACCTAACTAGAATAAGTTACTAATCAGGTTTCACCTACAGTTAATTAGATATTTGCTATACAGTCCCTGACTCCTTGTGGATATTGATAATATATTTTGATCCAGAGAGATCCTTGGACTGTGGTTTTGTGTTTCTCAGGATTCAATGAAGTGCCCAGCTGCTTTGTGGTCACTAAAGCATTTGCAGTCCCACTAAGCGGCTGAAAGATAATGGGTGACCATTGTTCTTATGTGGCTAGTACCAGTAAAAGGTCCAGCTGACTTTGATTTAATTATTTAAGGACATCATAATGTCTCTAAAGAAGAAATGAGGGAAATGTTATTTTTAAAATCAGGAAGTAATCCCTCCCTGACTCGTGTGTGTGTGTGTGTGTGTGTGTGTGTGTGTGTGTGTGTGTGTGACTGTCAATACACTTTTTTGTTTGTTTGTTTTGGTTTTGGTTTTTCGAGACAGGGTTTCTCTGTGTAGCCCTGGCTGTCCTGGAACTCACTTTGTAGACCAGGCTGGCCTCGAACTCAGAAATCCGCCTGCCTCTGCCTCCCCATGAAAGAACTTACATGGATTCTTATAGCCTAGGATGTTAGAATTCCTTACAGAGTTAAATGTATGGATTTAATTTAATTTCCATAAAGCTTAAGATTTTTTTTTGCTCGTTATTTTGGGGGGGGGGTATTTATTTACATTTCAAATATTGTCTGCCTTCCTGGTTTCCCTTCCACAAACCCCCTATTGCATTCCCCCTCCCCTCCTGCTTCTATGAGGGTGCTCCCCCATCCAAAGATAGAGGGAAGTGCCGGGCGTGGTGGCACACGCCTTTAATCCTAGCACTCGGGAGGCAGAGGCAGGCGGATTTCTGAGTTCGAGGCCAGCCTGGTCTACAAAGTTAGCTCCAGGACAGCCAGGGCTACACAGAGAAACCCTGTCTCGAAAAACCAAAAAAAAAAAAAAAAAAAAAAAGATAGGGAAAGAGAGATCCACCTGAGATGGATGATGGGGTTTGGGGGGGGGGAAGCCAGAGGAGCCTCTTCAGAGAACAACCCTGAGAGCCAGATCCTCCAGGACCTCTCCATCAATCCCCAGAACAAAAGGAAGACTTTGCGTTTGTATAACCTTTTAGGGATGGATGGCAGGAGTTTCATGTCACATATGTGACTGAGTTCTACATAGTGTACATGACAACAAGAGGACCTAAGGGCTGCTGTTAGCCTACAGCATAGACAGCTGCTGAGAGAGCTATGTGGAAGACATGCCTTGATCTCCAGCCTGTGGGATTTGGCCTTTTATGCATGAACCCTGTCTTCTAGGCTCAGACCCCAGTTCTAACAGATTTTAGTTCCAAAGTGCATTGGGCCATGGCATATTAATATCTTTCCCCTTAGATCCTTTTTTTTTTAATGTTTTCTATAAACCATGCTTCGTAGAACAAGGATTTGTACAGAGCAGAAGGTAATTTCTCAATATATAATTAAAATATTTTTATTGCCCAGTTGGGTTCTGTATCTCTTCATCATTTGTAGATTTTAAGACATGATTTAGTAGCCATTGGAATCCAGTAGACAGTGTATTGATCCACTTAATAGAGCAGCTGTCCCCACAGACAATGTGAGTCACACTTTATGAAGGCTTCATTTTTTTTTAAATAAAAAAAAAAGGGGAGCCGGGCGTGGTGGCGCACGCCTTTGATCCCAGCACTGGGGAGGCAGAGGCAGGCGGATTTCTGAGTTCAAGGCCAGCCTGGTCTACAAAGTGAGTTCCAGGACAGCCATGGCTATAGAGCAGGAAGCAGGATCTGGGTGAGGCACAGGGACAGGTAGCAGGATCCAGCGCTGTAGGTGGTGCAGGTGGCTTCAGGTGGCTCGCCTCAGCAGCAGACAGGTCTGCTCCCAGCCCAAAGCAGGCTGGGGGAGGGGAGTATAAACAAGGGAGCCCAGGAGGCCTAGAAGCCTAGGCAGGAAGAGTCAGGCTGCCCTGTGAGCCTTGGCTCTGACCATGGTCTAGAACACAGCTGCATGTGGAAGCATAAGGCCACCTGAAGCTTGGAGCCCTATAGCTACATTGGTGTCAAAGCTTAGACCTTGCTTGGCCTTGTATGTACTTGGTCTCTGGGCATGAAGTAAGAATGAGAAGCAGGTATAGCCTAGCATCCTCAATGAAACTACACAATACAGATGTGCACATGGGAAATCCATACTGGAGAAATGGGCTCGGGGAGTGGTTCCTCATAGAACACCAGGAAGTACAGCTCTGTGGATGGTTGGAGCCCCCAGGAAAGGTTAAAGGCAACTGTGTCCTGTACACACTCATACCTCCAGGACAAGAATTTATAACACCTTTTTGGACCATTTGTCACTATTGATTCACTAGGAAAGAAAATCCAGTAATGTGAGTCTCCCTGCTCTAGGGGATTGTCAACAGATACATCCCACAAGGGCAGTGGAAACAGAGACTGTGATGGTGGTGGTGGGGGTACTGATGGTGGGGGTTGGACCAGCAATCACTAAGCAGATCAACTTTAGTTACGGTGATTCAAGGCATATAAGGTTTTGGGAGACTGAGGGTAGGATGGGCTGGGGGCTTAGGATACCTGGAATACCTCATTAGCATGGGACAGCATTTTAGGTGCTGACTGAACAGGTATGGTCAAGAGAAAGGAAGTTGATCCTATAATGTAATCAAGGCTACATGAGATTTCTCAGGTGAGGGCATAGACTTCCCCAGACAAAGTCAGAGAAGGCTCTGGTCATGGTGGACTTCCACCTTAATTAGCAAAGTTTTCCCACACAGCATATGGCTGCAAACCTGGGCAATGACCATCAGGATTCTGCATGTTCTCTTCTTGATCTATCAACACATGCAGGTATGTAGGTAAGAGTAACCTCCCATCTTGGTTTAATTTAATGGAGAACAAGGTGTAAAGAGTTGAATGGGGGCATTGCACTTGGCCTCTGCAGTAATATCATGAATGGGAGACTGAGGATAGCAAGTGCACAGGTTTTCTGGGTCTCCAGTTCACCCTCATGTCTCCACAATCCTTGTCCTTGCCTTAGCCAGGTGACCTATGGAGAGTCCCCTTGAGAAATGCCCACAGGGCCACAGAAGCTCTACAGAGAAGGCTGGATCTGCCCCATACCCAGACTTAGGATCCAGAAGTCAGTGAGTGGCTCCAGTCCAATCAGCACCTGCTTTGCCAGTATCTAATGCAGTGGTTCTCAACCTCTGGGTCAGAACCCCTTTGTGGGTTGAATGCCCTTTTCACAGGGGTCACCCAACCAACAGAAAACAATGTTATGATTCATAACAGTACTTTATCACTTATGAAGTAGTGATGAAAATAATGTTACAGATGGAAGTCACCACATCATGAGGAAGTGTATCAAAGGGTTGCAGCATTAGGAAGGTTGAGAACCACTCGTCTAGGATAAATCAATTGACTGAGCTGATAAGTACTTGCATAAAAGCAGACCAGAGAAGAATAAACCCACTTTAGCCTTAGCACTGGCTGGAGTCATGTTATAATGTTTGTCTAATTATCTTTGTCTTTCCACTCCTCACTCCCTTCCTTGAGACCCTGTTGACTGAGCTGGCTTGGTCAGGCACAGCCCCCTGCATGTGCTGGTAACCCCAGTGTTATTGGAAGCAGAGACAGAAGGCTCACTGCAGATGCTGGCCACCAGCCTACATCCAGGTACAGTGCTCTCTCACCAGAATAGGAAGAGAAAAAGAGACACATACATGGATGTCTAGCGTTCTCTGACCTCTCTATATATAAGCATATGCACTTGCACATACACCATATATATATACACACACCATACACACAAGCCAAAACATAAATATTTCCACCCTCAGTACAAGAATACAGATCCATGCAATTCTTAGACAGCTGGTTTCTGTGCTCCGAGCAGCCGGGCTCCCTCCCCCTCCGCTAGCCTTAGAATATCATGGCAAGACCCATAATGAGACATTCTCTCCATTTCGGTGTCTCCAAAAAACCCAACACTCCTGCTGATAAGAACTCCAAGTGTCTATCCTTGAGACCTTAGAGAAATAACAAGCTCAAGAAGACCATTTTCTGTTTGGAAAAAGTAAAAGGTAAACAGAGGTCAGGTCACAGACAGTTGGTCCTTGAACAGGCACCCATTACCCCCCTCCTGCTTCAGTACTATTCCCACCCTCTACTCCCCTTTTCTGTAAATATTCACAGTATTCCTATACTGTATATAAACCTAATGTTTTCTGGACTCAGGGTGGCTTACCAACATTCACACAGTTGAGTGCTAGGTGGGTGAACCGAGTTCGAACTTGAAAAGAAAAGACTCTTTTGTGAGTTGCAGCAGACTTTGCAATTCTTGGGCTTGTCTGGGTTTCCAGTGGACCTAGAGCATAACTCCAGCAATACCCTTGAGGAAGTGCAGTTTGAGGACCTACCTGCTATATACTTTGAGGCATAGGATCAAGGATTCAGAAGCAACTGGTCACTGTCCCATCTACCACCTAGACTCTAGGCATTTCCTTTCATAGATCTGATAACCAAATCCCATTTTATCGAAATAACAACAGGTCTAATGAGGGAGTCATTCTTCTACCCTAGAGAACTGCATTGGTTTGTATATGCTTAGCCCTGGGAGTGGCACTATTAAGAAGTGTGGCCTTGCTGGGCGTGGTGGTACACACCTTTATTCCCAGCACTCAGGAGGCAGAGGCAGGTGGATTTCTGAGTTCAAGGCCAGCCTGGTCTACAAAGTGAGTTCCAGGACATCCAGGGCTATACAAAGAAACCCTGTCTCAAAAAAAAAAACAAAAACAAAACAAAACAAAAAAAAGTGTGGCCTTGTTGGAGTAGGTATGTCACTGTGGGGACCGGTTTAAATATCCTCAACCTAGCTGCCTGGAAGCGAGTATCCTCCTAACAGCCTTCAGATGAAGACGTAGAACTCTCAGTTCTTCCTGCACTATGCCTGCCTGGATGCTACCATGTTCCTGCCTTGAAAATAATGGACTGAACCATTGACCCTGTACGCCAGCCCTCATTAAATATTGTCCTTTGTAAGACTTGCATTGGTCATGGTGTCTGCTCACAGCAGTAAGATCCTAAGCCAAGCATGATAAGTGGATGGCCTAACCATGTGGTCCTCCAGCCTTTCAGTATGTAAAGCAAGGGTACTTCCTGATGATAGTGATGCCCTGCTCCTGCAGTAAATCCACACATCCTCTCAGGAGAGAGTGACCTTCATCTGACCTTAAGCATGGAAGCTCTCTGGAAACCTCACACTGTCTCAAAACTATTCCTCTGATAAATGGACAGCTATTAACCTGCCCCCCAAATTCTTACCTTTATACCCACTCCATCTCTCACCCTTCATCAAAGATTTTCTTTGCATTTAGATGAAGATGAATTCGGAGATCCAGTATTGGAAGAGGGCCTCACATTCTACCACCGAGCCACAATTTTTAAGCTTTTTAACTTTTAGTTTAGACAGTACATCATCACCAACCTGCTCAAGACAGCATTGAGTTCACTCTGGACTGGAATATAGTCTTTTTCTGTTGGATACCAGGGTTAAAAACTGCATCTAGAGTTCGAGTCTAGTACCAGAGGCTTAATCATTCCCTGCATCCCATCCTTTCTTCTACATCTATATCCCAAACCATGACAGAACTACCCCTGTGCAGGAAGAGAAGAGAGAGATGCCATAGACAGTTAGCAGATATCTGGCTGAGCCACCCAGGCAGCAACCTTTGGGGGCTGGGAGGGTTTAATACATTCTTATTAGTAGCTGAAGGCAAGGGGCTTGGCATGTCTGAAGGTGAGCTGCTAGGTTTGTAAACTCTCATAAATGACCCACTTAAAGGACAGTTGCAAATTCTAGTTGCCTGGTGTCATCAGAGTTCTATTACTAGGTGACTTGATTTTATGGCTGCCGGATTGACTGTAATAGTTTATGTTGTCAGGCTGAGGTACAATGAGGACAATTGTATGCTACTCAATTCTCCAGAAGATGCTAGACATTAATTAGTGGAGCTCTACTATTAAAAACGTTCCATAGCAACTGTCATTGCTTCCCCTTTGTGAATTACTTTGAGCCTTGTGGCTCTTGTCCCTCCATAGCACCTATCGAACAAAGGAAATGGACAAGTGCTTTCTTATTTTAATTCTTAGTATGCTATATTGAAAGCAATCACTTTACCTCCTCCTTGCAGAGGACCAATAGATGAAGGCACGCATAAATACAGCACTCTTGGATGACTTTGCAAGATGTGCTTTATTTTAAGTCAGTCCTGAACCCAGAGTACACAGGAGTGGTTTTTGACATAGTCTAGCCCATTCAATGGTTCTTCTCAGAAACGGTATTTTTTTTTTAATATTGAATGAAAAGTACATTTCAATCATAAATTTTCATGCTACAATGCTATTTCATGAAGAGGTTGTGTTCCCAATGATAATAATTTAAGAAAAAAAGCCATCATTATTTTATTTCCCCAAGCTCGATATACATATTTCTTTCATAATTACGAACTTAAAAAACCCGTCTTAGATGTAAAAATGTGAATCGGAATATGTAAACTCTTTGATATGCCTGAAAAACAGCAAGGAAAATGTCACACACTGGAAAAACCACTGCCTTAAATCATGGAAATGGGAGGAAGCATGAGGGGTTGGGTAGATGTAGGGAGGGGCAATGGGGAGAGGCAGAAGAGTCCTGTGGCCTCAGTCACTGAAGTTACAAAGCCAGGTGTTCCCATCAGGCTTAGCTGACCACTGCTGTCCTGTTGCTGTGGCAACAGGAGCCATCCAAGCAGACTGATCACCGCTACCTAGGGTGGTTACCACCCAACCTCGCAAACAGAGGTGTCCATGTAGTTGCTTTGCTGAGTGTTTTTTTTTTTTTTTTCCTGAGAAGTCACTGGTGTTCAATAGAAAGATTTCTTACCAGTCTTCAGTTGAGATAAGGCAGTAGGAGTATCGCTAATGTTATCTTTTTGCTTAGAATGAGGCTTGTCCTTCCAGCCATATCTTCTGGGTCCAGGGTCCCCTCTTTCCTCTTGAAACTCAGGCAGTGCTGCTGCCTCCTATTGCTGCTGCACATCTGGAGTGTGCTGAGGGTTCACGGGGTCTCTGCTCAGCAGTTTCCCCAGCAGTGAGAAGAGCTGTGTGTTGCACATTGACCATGACGCCAGGAAAGGTGAGGTCCCTTCAGAGTTAGACACAGGTGCCTTTCTCCAAGGGAAGGGACCCTATAGGAACCTTTCCCATAACTGATTAAGAATGCAAGACACTCTTGACTGAAAAAAAATCAAACAAAACAAAACAAACAAACAAACAAACAAACAAAAAACCAAAACTCTAAAAGCAATGAGCCCTGATTTCAGAGACATGGGAGTATGGAGAACTTCAACAGCGCCTTCTTGTGTGAGGTGGCTTGCATGAACAAGAAAATCAACTTCTTTCAGCCACCTGTCAGAAGAGAAATGGTTGCTGCCCAACTAGAAATGCTTAGCTCTTAGAGTATTGTGCTTTTCTTTAAAAAAAAATTCAAATGTTAGCTTTATTTGCAGTCCAGGTCTTAAGGGATCAGTTTGTTTTTTCTCTAGTCCACTTGATCATGGTTTCTGGTGACCTGTACAGGAATATCAACTTGGCATAGAGGTCTTCCTCCAGCTCTAGTTCTCCCGTCTCCCGCACGAGGAATATATCTGTGCACAACTTCAAGATTCTGTCCACATTTGGAAGCTCTTCAAACATGATGGAGTGAGAGATCCCACTGAAGAACTCACGAACAAATTTCCCAATTACAAGGACAACAGATGCGTACAAGCCCATGATACTGAATGAGACGGCAAGGAGAAAAACGATGAAGATGGTTAGAAAGACACGTTGTCTATGCTTGGACAAAATCCAACACAATGGGTAGAAACACAATTGCATATGCTCCTTTCAAAGTAGCTCTTTTCCCCTCTGATTATCCTGTCTTGAGATCTTCCTTCCTTCTTTCCTTCCTTCCTTCCTTCCTTCCTTCCTTCCTTCCTTCCTTCCTTCCCTCCCTCCCTCCCACCTCTCTCTCTCTCTCTCTCTCTCTCTCTCTCTCTCTCTCTCGGTTTTTAAGACAGGGTTTCTCTGTATAGCCCTGGCTGTCCTGGAACTCATTCTGTAGACCAGGCTGGCCTTGAACTCAGAAATCTGCCTGCCTCTGCCTCCTGAGTGATAGAATTAAAGGTGTGTGCCACCACTGCCTGGTGAGGTCTACTTTAAATAATGAAATGCTGGATGGAATTTTATATGGTTAATTCTAAAAAAATGTAACATGAAAAATGTAACATGAAAAATGTACTTGTATCTTAAGGGTGATTGTAGATTAGATTGGATTGGATTGTGGTATTTAAGCACCAGAAGGTGAAGTGGTCTGGATCTGTTCAAAACTGTAGTATGTATTTTATCCATTTGCAATGTAAGTCCAACAGTGGTAACATTACACCGAATTACATGAAACCATGCCATAACAGGAAGGCACAGGACATGTCTCCTAGAGTTGTGAGTCTCTCTAGGCATTCTGATGTCTTTGGACCTCTTGTCCCTGTGTTTTGAAATGAAAGGCCAATGCTTTGTGACTTTTAATAGTGTAGAAATACAACTCAACTCCTAGGAGGGAAAAGGCAACTATTCCAACTTCACAGCATTCAGATATTAGAACTGTTAATCATTATATGACTTACCCATAGCCAGCCAAGAAGCCTAGACTTGGGGGGCTGACTTTGTCATTGAAGACCACCAGCTCCAAGGCTTGAGACCCCTGGTTGAATATCCTACTTCCAGTCAGGTTGAGAACCCACCACTCACTATTGGACTTTGTGACATTGTCTCTGAACAAAATGATGGTGATATTCATGAAATTATTTTCTGGAAGGGAGAAAGACAAAAAATGAAGGCAGCATGAGGGTCTCGGGATTTGATGCAAATCACAAGTCCCCAGATGGCAAAACCCAGTTGACATGCAGTATACAATTCCAGAATGTGAGAGGCACAGGAACATGGCAAAGGTAAGTGGAGAAGAAGAGGGCACTAGGAATGCTCAGATGAGAGTTCTGTCACTGTTGCACATGTGTACAACAGCCTAACCACAGAGAGTGATGGAGGGTCCACCATCTAAGAGGCTGAGCTAATCTTTCCAGAGATAAGAGTATATACCCAGATCTGCAACATCAATCTTTGGTGCAACTGATCCATTTATATTGCCAGCACTTCCCAAGTATCTCACTAGGAGGAAGGCACTAATTATACCATGTGGTGAGGGTTTCTAGAATGACACATAATAGTGTTCCTTATTTTAAGAGGAAAAGACTGTGTATACAATTATGGCCATGTGGCGACTTGCACAGGGCCAGGATTGTCAAGGTCTATCCCTTTGGAGAGTGTCACTTTGATGATGGAATCTATAACTGCTTAAAGAAGAAATAGCACAAGAGCCAAGTTTTGCTGGCTCCGATAGGTGACGGGAGGGTGTGGGGTGTTCCTTTTGGGAAGGACTTATAGCAAGAAGTTCTTCAAAGCTATAACACTCATAGTTTGGTCAGTGGTTGTTCTTGTTGGTGCATAAAGAAAAAGCTAAAGGAGAAACAAGAGACAAGGTAAATAGAAGCTTGACATTCCATAGAGTAGATTTTTCTAAGATTTCTTCCTTGCATCTGCAGGGACAAACATGTATACTCTAAGTGTGAGGAATGGGTCATCAATATTTCATGGTAGGAGTTTTGATTTTAGGTCTACAGAACAGTAACTTTTGGATGGAGGAATATATGGATGGGTAACTGAATAACTGTTGTATAGAGGAACACACAAATGGGTAGATGGATGGGCATGTGGGCAAATGGATGATGTATGTGTAGGTGAGTAGGTGGATGGATGGATGGATGTGTGGGTAAATGGGTGGTGAATATAGGTGGTTGAACTGATGTGTGTATGGGTAAGTGTATGGCTTGCTGTCTGGGTGTGTAGGTAAATAGATAGATTGTAGATGGATGAATGGGTGAATGGATGAGTAGGTGGGTGGGTGAATGGATGGATAGATGGATATGTGGAGTTATATATGAGCAGATGGACAAAGAAAGATGAATGGCAGAAACTCAGTAAAGACAAAGTCTTTGTCAAGTAAGAATATGATTAACAGCTTTCTTGAATAGTAATAAGTATGGTACTCAAGATCAGAGATGGTCACAAGCAGGACCATCCTACCCTGGGTTGAGAGAGTTTTAGGTTTGGATCTAGTTCTACTGAGTATGTGCTTCAATGTGTCACCCACACCTCAAGTATCAGTCTCTTCAGATGTACACTGAAGTTAACCATTAGCTAATGTTACACATGCCTTTGGTGACAACAGCTGAGAGGAAGGGAGGGAAGGAGCTGTAAAGGGGTGGATGGAATTCCGTGCTATTGCAGGCTGGAAGACAGGGGGCTGGGAGTGGGGCACGGAGAGAGACTGGCCTTGGAAAAGGAGAGAGGACACAGGTTTCTTTGAACCTGCAGAGAAGGAGGAAGGACCTTGTGAAATAAGATGCTTTTTAAGAAGAGGGAAGCATCGTCCTCAGGAGCATCCACTGGGTTGGGCTTAATCTGCTCTGCCAGATGGCCAGTAGGGAGGCCATCTATGGAAACAGTAGCAGGGAGAAGCTTGAAAACTCACAGTCACTTGAGAAGGATCCATTTGTTTGCTCAGGCTAAAACACTTACAACCATTTCTGTGTTAAAGGGAGATACAAAATCTCCCATGTACTTTTGTGTTACTTACAACAGCATGCCCATTTCTTGTTGATGAGGAATTGTTGGTGCAGAGATGGCTTTGACTCACTATGGCTATCTCCATGGAAGAACTTAACTGCTCACCAGCCGAATGTGAGCATCATGGAGCCTAGTCTCCAGTACCCACCATGAGGCCTGATACCTAGTGCAGAGAGCCTCATCCAGATTGGTGAATGAACACACACTGGGTACCTGCACTGTACTTCACCATCATCAAAAGGACCAGTGACTTCAGGAGATGAAGTCAAACAATTCTAAGTAAAATACAGTCATTCCGTGACAGGATATAAACTGATACAAAGTTGTCATCGTGCCAACGTCATAGTCACCTGATTTCAGATGCAGCCTGTTGGCTAGTAACCAGGTTCGGTGGAGTATACTGCTATACATAAGTGTTATACAGGTATATAATCTATGATTAACAGGAATATCATGGGGCATATGTCTGTCATCAAAAGCAACAGCTTCCCCCCATCACTCATATTCTAGAAAAGTTCAACAACTAAAACCCATTATTGGTATGTACTGACCCTGGGGCTTGATCAAAGATGCCTCATGCTGCTTTTATTGTTTTAAGTAGGAGAGACCATCATGTTTACCAATGTGTGAGACACTTCTCCCTATGCAATCTGGTTGCTCAAAGAATGAAGTAAACAAAGTCCTAAAACATGGGTACGGATCAGTCAGGGCCTTTGCTCAATGGGGAGAAGGCAAGGAAGAGCACGGCTTACAGGTGCCAATGACTCCTCTAGGCTATGGTTCTATAAAACATGGTGAGACATAACTAGAAGGCAGTTTGATAAGTATTCTAAAAGGGAATAAAAAGCAAGATTTGCACAGCTCTGAAGTGGTTTCCCATCCTTACCAGACAGAAGCTGTTTTATAGGCTTTGAGTTTGAATCACTGGGTGCCTTCACATAGTATGGGTAGATCTTCTCTATTGTCCTGCACAATGAGAAAATAAAGACACAAATATAAGTCATCTCCATACCTAAGATTGATGTTTTTGTTGCTATTTTGACCTTATAACAAATAATGATCAAGTCCTCATACAACATTAATATATAATTAATATATATTATATTAATATTAAATAATATATATTATATTAATATATAATTAATGAGACTTTATCATAACTACAGTGAACTAAACCTGAGGTTCCATGGGTTCTATCCAGACATACATGCAACTTCCAATACATGCAACTGGCAAGTAGCTGCTGGTCTTTCTTACATGTGTGACCTGTTACCGAAAGAAGGACTTTTTTTTTCCTGGCCAAGATAGCTTAGCAGTTCTCTTCAGTGGTGAATTCTTTTCGGACTTCATGGTTGGTCGTGTAAAAATTGAGTGTGAGAATGGATCCTAAGTTTTGTTTGTCACCTAGGAGTTGCTTCACTGCATGCTCGCATCTGGAAATAGTGTGTGTATATGGGGGTGGGGGTGGGGATGGGGGGTAGGGATAGGGGTGGAGCATTGATGATCTTTAGGAGCTCCTGAACATTGGGGACTCATGAAGGCAAGGAGGGAAGAATCCAGATGACTATCTTCTAGTAACCTTCATGGTCAAGTCTATCAGCAGGGGTCCATGACAGCCTAGAGTACAAAGCTGGGGAAGCTGCCAGTGGACATGTGGAATGATCTGTCAGTTTTGGTCTATGGCATCTTTCCTCTGCTGGTTCTTATTTAGCTCATGTCCCCCCTTCCCCCCTACTTCCCCCCACCCCAGGACTGAGGGAGAGAGAGAGAGCTGCCTTGCAATGAGCATTGGTCACAGAGAGTGGAAGAACAGTTTGCTTTGTGCTAGGAGGAGGGCAGGCCAGTATTTTACCATGGATGGAGTGTCCTTGGAGCCAGCCCCACCCACACTGTCATTAACAACATACACATAGCAGAACTGCAGGGAACATGGTGGAGAAAGGGTCTTGTGATGGGAACTGACATGAACTGTCTTTATTCTGGCAAAATGGAGCCAATTCAGGCTCACATGCACTCTCAAAAAAGCTGGGTTACTTTAGGAGTCTCTACAGAGATGTTTTGTGAGGAGCCTCGCATTCTGATGAAAGCTGTATTCATAGGGTACCACAACTTACACTGGCGTGTTTGAACTTTCTGTGTCATTGCCAGCGATCATTTTAGCTATGCTAGTCCGTGTCACGTTCGCAAGAGGGAAAGAAAGCTTATCCGTTGCTATTTCGGATTTTGCACCCAAAGTCATGTTTCTGTGAAAGAAGGAATGAGAAAAAAAAAAAAAAAAGCTTAATGTTAGTGATTGCTTTGCAGTCTGGAAGAGCACTTCATAGGCACTGGTCTCATTTTTGTATCTCACCGACTTTTTAGTGGGGTCAGATTTTTCCATCCCAACCTTCCCCACCACCCTACCTCCATCTCCACCCTCTTTAGAGCCAAAGTAATACAACTGAGGGAGACCACAATCCCATACGTAAGATAGAACAGGGGGAATCAGAGGCGGCTGCATGGGAGACCACAATCTCATACGTAAGGTAGAACAGGGGGGATCAGAGTCCGCTGGCCACGCAGCGGGTGGCCAGAAATACAGACACCAGTGATGTCAGTTTCTATGGTGAGCAGCAGAGCCAGTGTTTAAAAAACAGTGTCTAATCAGAAGTGACTCTGATCTTGTTAGGGATTGGTGGCTCTTCAGAACAAAGGATAGAAGCCAAGTTTATAGCCACTGATACAAATTGGAATTGAGGGATTGGAGACATTAAAGGGAAAATAAGGTTACAGAGAGCATTCTGAATGACCTCTTGGAAATAGCATTTTCCAATTTTCTTCTGAGTTCATTTTAGATTCTACGATTTCCTCTGAACTTGTCATGGTTCCTTCATTTTTGCTAGGTTTTTTTATGCAAGGTTTCACTCAGTATAGAATTCATTGCTCAGGCTGCTCTCCAACTCATGGGGATTCTCCTGCCTCTTCCTTTGCCTTCTGATTGTTAGAATCATAGGTTGAGCTACTATTTTTTTTTTTAAGCCAAGAAGCGGAAGTTGTGGTTTTCTGCTGGGGACCACCTGGGGTTCTGGTATTTAAAAGGGAGGAAGGAAACCTAGTAAGCCTGTTCTGGTGTGCTGAGGTCTCCAAACGCTAAATACTAAAGCACCAGGCGAAATGTCTGGATGCAAAAACCTTTAGCAAGACACACTTAGTTTATCCAAACAAAAGCCAAGTCAGGCCATGTGCTCAGGCTTGGCTCTGGTGGTGGTGGTGGGGATTGCGGGGACCTCATCTGGGTCTCCTGTCTCTGTTTCTAGGACTCAAATCTCACACCCACAGAACAGATCTCCAGTGGAGCAGGGATGGGGGTGGGGTCTAAGTCTTCAAACACTGCGGTCCTCTGTTACTCAAATTAAACTTCTGTGGAGCTCTCAGGACACGGGCACTGTTTATTTTCTAAACCATTCTTTCCAGTTGCTACTTTTCTGTCTTGCTGGCAAATTTCATTCATTGCTGTCCCCCCCCCCCAAAAAGAATCACACAAGCAAACAAACCACCTCCACCCCCACCCACGAAAAAACAAACAACAACAACAAAAAACCTAAACAAACAAACAAACACCACCAAACCAAACCAACAAACAAAAAACAAAAACAATTAAAAGAAGACCTAAGCTCATTGCTTCCTAGGAAAGCCATATTTCATAAACAAAATGTGAATTTTAACATCAAAGGCAAGTGGTAGAGCATCAAGATCATGTGGAACAGCACTTCTGGTTTCTCCCCCAGCCTGAGGTAAGGTTAGGAAAAGGGAAGGATGTATGGAAACACAGTAACTACCTCTGGATACTCCATGAAAAAACAACAGAGAAGCAACTATTGGGGTCGGTGAGCTCCTGTATCATTTTCTGCTTACTGGGAGGGCTGATGGTCCACAAAGAATTCGAGTTCCCTTCCAGTTCTGCTACTGTTATGTCTTCCCTTTCATAGTTCTCCAGAAATTGCATTGCGCCCTGAATGCACACAAATACACACACGTAAATGGAATCTGTTCACCAGGCTCATAAAGGAAGCAACTGTTCTTTCTTTTAGCTGATTTTCGCCAAGAGGTCTCCCTAGGAATAAATGGATACATGGTGCCTGACGTGTTGGGTTCCGAAGGCAGCTCCCACCGCATGCCCAACAGGTATTCAACCATCCTTATCAATCAATAAAGAAGAACTTCATCATTCACACAAGGTTTCCCCATTTCCAAGGAAACCATGAACCAAGGAAGCATGGCCTCCTTACAGGAGACAAGCTTTAATCCACTGAGGCCCCATCTGAGGGGATGCTGATTACCACGATTAGTTTTGTGGGCATGGCTATTGATGCATATTTTCAACAGATCGGATGACTTGATCTGTTTCCATACATCATTTGTGAAACTGTCTTTATGAGGAAAACCATGCCATTATACTATTGGAGTGCAAACTACAGAGAAATGAAGACCACCGGGTACAATCCAACCACCAGATACCACCATTTTATCATGTGCTCAGGGATACATTTCTTTTGGTTTAACATTTTAAAATATAAGAGTCAGATTCTTTTTTTTTTTTTTAATCTTTGTTTTACTTGAGAACTTGTCATATAATTCATAGGATCCTTAAAGGCATTTTATTACAAGAGAAATTGCTTGGGAAATCTTCACTTTGGATAGCAAAGTGTTTAACATAGATATGGTCAGAACCACATCATAGATATGGTGTAACATAGATATGGTCAGAAGTGCAGACCTTTGTTTTCAGCATGGCTGCTAGGGCCCAGCGACAATCAGATCCATGCAATATATTTAGTATCATTTCCTTCCCCAATCAGGTTTTTATTTTGTTTTGTTTTATTTTTGCTGTTGTTGTTGTTTTAACACTCAGATCACTGTAGTCTCTGCTATCAAAAACAACAGGCTCTTAAGCAAGTACCCATCTAGTGCTTTCCCCTATTTTGAATTCATTTCTTAACTCAGGTTCTCAGAACAGGTAGGCCAATCAAAGATCAATACCACTACAGTTTAAAAACTGTATGCATTTGTTTAAATGAGTAAAACCATGCTGAACTTTCGTTAAAATTAATTAAGCTTGTGTTTGCTATCACTTATGTTTTCTAATACTGTCAAAGTAGCTGGTGGCCAGCCAGGTGCCCCGCGTAGCTGACGATCTGTTCAGCACCAGGAAGCACGAGCAAAGCCAAGCCATTCAGCCATTTGGCAAGCAGCAAGAGAGCCTACGCGGTGGTCTTCAGAGTTTGCCAGAGTTACTTACACTGTTGGTGCGGAAAGATTTGAGGAAATCTTTATACTTTGAATTGTCCATAACTTTCAGTTGGCTTTGCTGAGCACTCATTGTGAAGATAGGCTGGAAAACAAAGGTGCAGGGCACAGTCAGCAGCATTATGCGACACTTCCTGGCATGAGGGTTAAAAAGAAACATGTTTACATAGTTGTGTACTGTACGACTGATGCTGCAAAGGCAGTTAGCCTCAGAGATCTCTTTTTGCACTGATAAGTTCTGTGCTCAAAACTAACGGATCACTCTTGGCTTGTTGTTGCTGGTGGTGGTTGCTGTCACTGCTTACCATGCTGGAGATCAAACCCAGGGCCTTGCATAGCCTCAGCAAATGGAACTATCCTGCATTATAACACGAGTCTGCTGATCGGTGAATATTTAGATAAAAGCTCTGGTTTTGAGAACCATCACTCCACCTCCTAGTCAGGGCTCTCCTGCCTAGATACTGCATTAGGAAAGGTTCTGGAACATGGAAGAAAGCTAGATCACCTGATAGCCTCCCAGGGTAATTGTGACAGACACATCCAGGGGTTGGTTGATAACCCCTGCGACAGATTTGATCAAAGACATGAAGAGCAGAGGAAACCAGACGATGCAGATGAGGAGGACGATGATCATGCCACCCATGCCGTACTTCACGGCTTTCTTCTTTTTCTGACCCCTGGGTTGAGGGTATCTCTGCAACACAAGGATTTAGCAAGACTTAGCAGGTGCCTGAGAGAAGGTGCAGGAGGGAGGCTCAGGTAAGGGTGAGTGGTTTCCTCACAGCACTGGAGAGCTCACACTTAGTCCTGATTCCTCTCTACTTGCTCTGACATGGGGCAGAAACCTCATCCCAGTCAGCTGGGTGTCAAGCTGTCCCAAAGCTCACGATAGATCTTGAGCCTCATTCCTCCTGGTGAGTTCCAGGAGGTGCTCTCTGGCAAAGCATCTATTTGAAGTGTGCCATCTTCTCTCTCTCTCTCTTACGTTCTTTTGAGTATGCTTCTTGTTCATAGCTCTTGTGCTTAAACCTATATTAAAATACCTTTAACAGAAATCTCTGGCCCTGCTTCATGGCAAAGTCCTGATATTCTTTTTAGCATCAAAGCCACAAATTCGGGTTCAGCCCAAGATGAAGTCCCTAAAAGTTTAGAGCCATTCTTTAGTGGCAGTGTGTGGAGTGTGTCTCTGTCTCCTTAGCACTAACGAGCTCCTTCAATTCCATAAGCCCCATAAACAAATGTGCCTCCTGACTAACGGTAGAGCTCTCTGGCCAGGGGAAGCTGGGGATGCACTGTAGATGTTAGGCACATTATAGGAGCCTCTTCTGAAGAGACCTCTCTGAGGTAAGACAGGCTTTGGCTAATGTTGGTTGTATGTTTCTGTCACCATATATACACAATATATACACCATATACATTATATATGCATGCACCATATACACCAATATACCAGATATCCTGGTTCCATCCAATGACTTTTTAGAATATCCAATAAAGCTAATCTATATTTAAACTTAATAGACACCTAATAGAATAACATTTTCTCTAACAGAGAGTTTAAAGTTCCTATACCAACATCTGGATGCTGTTGCCAACGACAGCAGAAATGACTTTAAAACCTCCAACCCCAGCAGGTTGGAAATCAATGTTGTGTTTCTGGCTCCAGGGCAGGTTGTGTCCCCTGCCTCCATCCATCTGGCCACAAGCCATGCAGCATTCACATTAATCCTGTAGCAGACCTGTGCTCAAGAGGGGCAGGCAGGAAGGAGGCCCTTTCATCTGCTCTTTACCTTTTCCGACTCTCGCCAGCACTTTAAGATAAAAATGTGCGCGTAAATGTCCTCCACACAAATCCAGCTGGAGAGGCTCAGTGTTGTATCTGTCCACACCCAATCCATCACAGCCCGCAGCTCGGTCAGAAACGGGACCAGGCGGAACCTGCAGGGAACCACATTTGGTCAGACAGACATTTGGAGGATGGTCCCACTGTATACCTCACCTCAGGAGGTCATGCGACAGTTTGTGTAAAGCACCATCAGTTAAGAAAAACTCTAAAGGTGACCCTCATAGTGAAACCCAACTGGGAAAACAACTGCTTCACGTTATACATTGACTATATGGACTGAGAGTTTTCACTCCCGTTTTCTCTGGCGGTGTTAACTCACTGGGATTTCATAGTCAAAGAATATTGAAGTTGATTCTGTTTCTCTCCCATGAGTTGGTACTAAAGCATCAGATGGGCAGAGGTTATTTGAGTTACTTTGGCTTGTTGATGAATTAGTTGGTAAAGAGTGTACATCTGGTTATGACGAGAGCAAAAGGGGGAAGGCAGAAGGACCAGGCAGTGCCACTGGAGCCAGAGGAAGCACTCGCCATCAGTGGCTTGTTTGGTTAACAAGTCTAACTGTGTCTGCCCAAGCTTCTGATTTTTGAGTTGTATTGAGGAATGGGCTAGCCTAAGCTCCAGAAGGCTCTGAGGACTATTCCATGGTCTTTGAATGTAGAGGATTTCTCTCAGGTTGGGAAACTGAGAATATTCTAAGATCCCCACAGCAGTTTTGTTATGATGCAGATGCCCTCCCCTGGGATACTTCAGCTCTACAGACTAAATAGTAAGCAAACACCTGGGGAAAACATCAGGCAGGCCTAGGGTGGGACATGTGATACCTGGGGAAAACATCAGGCACAGGCAGGCCTAGGGTGGGACATGTGACACCTGGGGAAAACATCAGGCACAGGCAGGCCTAGGGTGGGACATGTGACACCTGGGGAAAACATCAGGCACAGGCAGGCCTAGGGTGGGACATGTGACACCTGGGGAAAACATCAGGCACAGGCAGGCCTAGGGTGGGACATGTGATTGATTACAACATCTGAGTGGGCCCAACATTTCTTCAGAACTATCACCAGGACTCAGGACTAGTGCCATGGAGACACTAGCTCTGTCTACAACTATCTTACCTCTAAAAACATGGTGTTAAGTTTTGGAGGAGTACCAGGTTATGCTACTATGGAAATCATCATGTGGAAGAAGTAATGTAGCTTGTTTGATGAGCTAACCACCAGAAACAGGCAGCAGGGTGCCACCTAGGGTTCTTCATGGATGAGCTCCTTATACACAAAAAGAACTCCAGGTGTATTCTTGGATGGTTCAGATTCCTGTCTGTCATTCTGTTTTACTATGTCCAGAAATATATTCATGCATAAGGACTAAATATGTTTACTTCACTTCCCATCTTACTGCTTGAGAAATCCACACTTGCGTATAATGTGATTTTATCTAATTCACCTCTCATTTCCTCCCCTATAATTCCTCCTCTGTCTCATCGAATTTTTCCCACCCAATTCCATGGGTTGTTTCAGTTTTAAACCCTTGGAGCTGACTTAGTGCAGTCTCTATAAGCATGTGTTTAAGACCATCTACTCGAGCATGGGTAGCCTCCCAGGACCCATACCCTTGAAGAAACGTAGTCTCAGTCTCCCAGTCATCATCAATTGCCAATAGCAACTCAGCTAAGGGTGGGTCTTTGTGACCCGTGCTCTTGCTCCAAGCTGAAACATTGTCTGGACTGATCTTAAGTGAGTCTTGTGCATACTGCTGTTACAACTGCTGTGAGCTCATAGTTATAGCTGCCTTGCTGTGTCCAGAAAATACTGTTTTGTTGTAGACATCCACTGCCTCTGGCCTTTAGAACCTTTCTGCCATATTCTCCTTTGGTGATCCCTGAGCTTTGGGAAGAGGGGTATTTGTACTTTTTAATCCCCAAACATTATCATGGTAACTAGGCAAGTTACTAAGGAGAAAATTATCCAAGGCTGGGTAATTCTAGGGAAACTTCCCGGCAGGTACTCAGTGACTACACATGGAAAGGTGGTTAAAGCAAGCACTTGGGTGTTGCTGACGCTGTAAGAGCTTCAGGATGCCTTACGCTCCTGCTTCCTTGTGGAAGTCACACACTGCTTTCACATTGCTTCCCTTCCACGGGTGACAGGCAAGACAGTGTCCTCACCCTTGAAACAAGAAGAGGTTGACGTAATTGTAGCTCTTTGTGAGGAAATTCCCGAGCACACGGGTTGGGTAGCCACAGCGGATTTGATAGGCAGACAAACCAAAGTACACACACTTCACAAAGTACCAAAGCTGGGCCACCAGGTTCTGGCTGAATTTCCTAAAAGGCAAAATTACAGAAGGTAAAGGAATGGGGTGCTTTTCTTGTACAGAAGGCAACATTTCAAAACAGAAGACAAATAAATGTCTCCTCTACTCTTTAGGATAAATCTAAGGAATTCTCTACCTAGTGGATTACTCACAAATTGAAAATATAACAAAAAAGAAAAAAAATCTTAATTCTGTGACTGGATTATTCTCTGTACCTTATTGTCATTAAGTTGCTAAGACTGTGATTACATTAAACTATTGTTAATTGAATTCACCAATAAACATTTTCATACAGCTTATGTGATACAGGTGCTGTAGTCCAAATTAAAGTGTACTCTTCAAGAAATTACAGTTTAATTTCAAACGACCCGCAATTTGGAATATATAGCAGAAACCATTCTGAGACAACTTTATGTATCAGAAAAAATTCATCAGCTGCCTTGTGCATCAAATTTGGCTGATTTCTTTGATTTAAGGCATAGATAGTAGTAAATATACTATAAACGAACAAATATGCTTCCCAATATTCTTCTAGGTGCAATATTTACACAGAATACCTGCAGTACCTAATCGTTTGATGTGAGATATGCTCTCTGACTATGCCAAATGTGGACATTACTGGACTGTTACAAAGAGTGTGTCCTCATAACAGTCTCTTTCATTTTATCTATTTTAGAATTAGGAAAGTCTTCCCAGTTGGTTTTTCCTTTTAAAGCACTCCAAATTTCACACTGTATTGTTTTACAGTAATAACTACCATGGGACTAACTGGAAAGACCAGAGGCCAGGTCCTCCAATGAGCTAAGGCCATCCAAAGTTCAGGATACTTTGGATTTCCTCATTGCATGCTATATCTGAATCAGTTGCCTTATGTGATGTGGAAATATTAGCCATCCCAATCTACAGATTGTACATATGACTCAACTAAGGATGACTGCTGTTTGGACAAAAGATCAAACTTGTTATCTGAACATGAGAATGGAGTACTGGCCGGTATTGTGTGTCAACTTGACACAAACTGGAGTTATCACAGTGAAAGGAGCCTCCCTTGAGGAAATGGCTCCATGAGGTCCAGCTGTAAGGCATTTTCTCAATTAGTGATCAAAGGTGGGAGGGCCCATTGTGGGTGGTGCCATTCCTGGGCTGGTAGTCCTCAGTTCTATAAGAAAGCAAGCTGAGCAAGCCAGGGGAAGCAAGCCAGTAAGAAACATCCCTCCATAGCCTCTGCATCACCTCCTGCTTCCTGACCTGCTTGAGTTCCAGTCCTGACTTCCTTTGGTGATGAACAGCAATGTGGATAAACCCTGTGTAAGCTGGATAAACCCTTTCCTCCCCAACTTGCTTCTTGATCATGATGTTTTGTGCAGGAATACAAACCCTGACTAAGGCAGATGGTTTTAAACACTTGAAGATGTTTAAAACAGCAGGTGACAGTAAGAGGGAGCATTTCCAAATGGACTCTAAATTCGGTATCATGGACTTGGGAACATGACTGTTCAAGCCAATGGCAGAGAGATCTACACTATACTGTATACATACATTCTGATCTATTTAATAAAACCTCAGGCCTACTATCTTAGTCGGGGTTTCTATTCCTGGACAAAACATCAGGACCAAGAAACAATTTGGGGAGGAACGAGTTTATTCAGCTTACACTTCCACATTGCTGTTCATCACCAAGGAAGTCAGGACTGGAACTCAAGCAGGTCAGGAAGCAGGAGCTGATGCAGAGGCCATGGAGGGATGTTTCTTACTGGCTTGCTTCCCCTGGCTTGCTCAGCTAGCTTTCTTATAGAACCCAAGACTAACAGCCCAGGGATCACACCACCCACAATAGGCCCTCCTACCCTTAATCACTAATTGAGAAAATGCCCCACAGCTGGATCTCATGGAGGCACTTCCCCAGTTGAAGCTACTTTCTCTGTGATAAATCCAGCTTGTGTCAAGTTGACACACAAAACCGGCCAGTACACCTACTATGTGACCTGGACACTTCCACTTTCATGGGCCACTTTTTGTATAACTTAAGAGGGTGGGCAGCTTTTGTTTATACCAATCTTTTATCTTGTTCTTTTATTCATTCATTTCTTCACACATTAAGCACTGACTTGGTCACAAAACTGGTTTGAGGTGAATCTGTCAGTTGCAAAGAGCATACAGGAGAAAAAGGAGAACTCTGAGTGTAGAAGAGAAGGGAGAAGTGAAAGAGAATTTGGGGTACTTTAGAATCCAACCTACTGAGGACTTTTAGATCTATTCCATTCTAGATGTTAGGGAAAAGCCAGTAGCCACCGTTAAGCCCTGCCCCTAGTGAAGAACTTTAGGCTGCCTTATTCTTGAAATACAGTCTTGCTGTATTGCCCAGGATGGCCTCAAAATCATGGTCCTTCTGCTTCAGCCTCCTGAAAACTGGGATTACTGTGTACCCCAATTTGCTTGGTACTATCTACCCTTTCTAAACTCACTCATCCCTGCCGACAGCCCATATAAACCATTAGTAATAGATGTCTGCACAGAAACATCATTATCTCATGACAGGGCTTCCCCGTCTTCTACTCGTGTTTTTAAGGCTCCATTATCATCCTCATGGCAGATAGTACGAATTTGGCCTTAGCATTTCCCAGTATGTTTTTCAACCAGCTGAATAACCATTTCTCATGAGCTTCTCAGATGAAATCTTATCATGTCTCTTCCCCACCAAAGGGCGCACACCTAAGATCAGATTCAATTCCTCTTGACATCAGTTAGATTGCAAAGAAAAACAGGATTCGAGGATCTTTGGTTCTGGATGGTACTGAGGCCAGTGCTTCTCTTTGTTTTTCTGAACCTTTGTTTTTGTAAATGTGGATGAGATACAGATAAAGCCCCGAGGAGGGGAAATCAAGTCCTACTCTAGATTTGACCTGAACCTCACTAAAATCCTTGCCTTTTATTGTTCTGCTGTTTGTTGGATGTCTGGGGGCCGAGGGGGGCAGGGGGAGACCTTACCTCTCAGTCACACCGGGTAAGATGAAGAACATCCAGAAGTGAATCCCAAACACAAGAATGACCTGGAAGATGACCTTGCCAAGCACAGTCTTCCTGAGGTAGAGTGCACGGTCCACCACCATGGTTCCAAACTGAATGAGGACCATCACTAGGAATGGCCCAGGGACCTGGTCTTCTGATAGAGAAGAGGTGATATCTGCAGCTGCTGAGTGTTTCTGGGGACAATAGGACAGGCTAAGCAGGAGTGGCAGCTCTCAAAGATGGAAATGTATTTCCTTTTAAAGTCAGTGGAGGAGTGGAGACCCTTGCCCCAACCTACCCCAAAGGCCCAGAAACCAAAGACGATGATAATGAAGTCTACAGTGTCGGCCAGAAACATCAGCACGTACACATCAGTCACGGCACTGTAGTCTGGGTGGATGAGGTCATAGAAGAATTGCCGAATGGGTACATAGATCTGTAGAGTCCTGCAAGACAAGCCCACTTGTCTCAGAAGGGCCAGAGGGAAAAACGACTGACAGCACTTTTAGTCCCCTTCTCCTGCTCCTCTCTATCCAAGTCCTACCTTTCTCTAAAGCTAAGGCAGAGTCCCCTGGAAATACTCCTGCTCAAGGAATACAAGATGAGCATATTGCTGAAGCAAGGGTGACCTGCAGGGTGCCATGATTCTTCCCTGGAAGCACCACAGAATGTCAAAAAGCATTAAAATCCAGATTCTTGGTATTTGGCTATCTGGGTCCAGCTAGTCACTACATGGGAGCCAATGCTGCAGAATTCTGCATATTGCAATCTTGTCTTGCATAAAATTGGGGTGAGACTATGACTGAGGTACAGGGTCTGAAAAGGATAAAGTGAGGGAGCCCTTGAGTATGCTGAGACTTGAAGGGCCAGATCTGAGCATAGATAACTATCAGATGTCTCCTGTGTTTTCTGGTTCGAGGTCTTATGCTCATTATTACATCGCTCTGCTGTCCTTAGCTTTTGTTTCCTTTCTCTGACATTACCACTGTGCCCTGGTGTCTCTGGCTTGTCCTTCAGGCCTGTACCATAACGTCACTGTGATTTGGATTCTGCCTTCAAATCAAGGCCCCATTTAAGTGCTGCAGAATTTCCAAGTCTGAGCCTATCTATCTATAGTCAGGGCTGGCCCTTGCTTGGTTCACATTATAGTCCCAAACATGTGCCTTTCACCATGCTAGTCCTTTGGCATTAATCCTTTGAATCGCCAACAAGTGGAGGGACCCGTGAAGTAGGCTAGAGACCAACTGTATAAGCACTGAATAAGCAGCCTGGCCCCATTCCCCCAAGCCTCCCTCTCTGGAGGAAAAGAGGTATCAATGGCTCCCATCCACGTGAACCTCATTCTTCTCTATGCCTGGCTGAACATCCAAAAGCAATACCAAAAACTTATAAAATTAACCCTTGACTTATGCACTTATTCACAAATGGCTTCTAAAACAATCTAACCATGGGTCACTTTATCTGGGTTCTTCACCTCTGGTTTACGGGAAGCCATTGCTACCAGTTCCCCAGCTTCACACCAAGTGAACAGTTCAATCATGTCTCTACTCACTCACTTCTTTATGGTAAACGCCTTTGCTTTGATTAAATGCTCTTGAAGCTTTTCCAAGTAAAGTTCTCTTTTGCTTTTCTGTTTAAGGCTTAAAACGCTTCCTTTCTGGCTACTGTTCCGGGTGCTTGTGCTGCCTAGAAAGAGCAGGAAATGGAGAGAAATCACAAGCTGGAGGGAAAACAGTGGATCTGCTGACAGAAATCAGGTTGAGTGTAGGGTTGGCCTTCTCCTGCACCAGAGCATGCAAGGCACAGATGAATTTAAGAGTGTCTACTGAGTGTTTAGGACTCTGACAACTCTATGCTGTCATGAGGCTGGAATAGATCTGTGGGTTCACACCCAGTAGGTCTCCTCTGAATGCTTTTGAAGCCTTTGTTCAGGAAGAAACCCATGGAAGAATACCTGTACTCCTCCTCATGTTCTAGGACTCAGCTTTTCCACACGGGGGGTGCGTGACTCAGACTTACTTTAATATCCTAATGTCTACATCTGTAAAACCAATATGAGCCGAATTTCCCATATCTGACTTAGATCATTACTCAGATCAATACATAGGTCACGAAGACAGATGCATGGGTCCTGAGAAGCATCAGTCACGTGCCCCATAACTACAAAGGCCCAACCACTTCCTCAGAGCAACTGCATGGACAGTTCCTCTCTGATCTCACTCAATGTTGGGTAAGAAAGTAATGACCAGTTTAGGAAATAACAACGCAATTTTGTTAAAAGTCTCCAAATGAAGGTGATCCTGGTGGCACAGGCTTGGAAACTTAGCTAGTAGGGAGGTTGAAGCTGGAGGATTTGAAAGTTCAAGGCCAACTTATACTACATAGTGAGTTCAAACCCAGCCTGTGAAATGAAGGGAGACATACCTTAGAATAAAAACTAGTAAAATCAAAAGAGGCAGAGAGAGCCCCGTGGTAGATAGAGCAGTTGCCCCATCTAAGTGCTGCAGGATCTCCAAGTCTGAGGCTATCTATTTATATTCAGGGCTGGTCCTTACTTGGTTCACATTACAGTCCCAAACATGTGCCTTTCACCATGCTGGTGCCTGGGCATTAACCCTTTGAATATAAGGGTTAATTTGTATATAATATGAAAAAGAAAGATCCTGGGTCCAGTCCTCACTCTCCCCCAAAAATACACCATTAACAAATCTAAATCTATTTTCAAATTCTGTTATTTATAGCACACCCAGCAGAGATTTTATAAATGATGGATAGATTATCATGTGACTTTATATTACTATGCACTAGGTTATCAGGTTATGTGCTGGCCAAATCCTGGTCCCTGAATGGACTCACACATATTGAACAATGAAGCTACACACAGATAAAACAGGATCTGAACTTGGGTCTGTCGTATTCCAGAGCATGTTTCTTCCACGTCACAACATCTTCTTTTGATAGCACCGAACCACTCCCCTCCCCAGATGCAGAGGCACCAGATCAATGAGACTCTGTGGGGCTCATTTCAACCTAAGGGCCATGCAACAGATACCTCTTTTGGACCTATTTGAAGAGAAGCTGGACCGTGGGGAGATCTGAGAACTGCTGCAGGAGCGTTTTCTCCTAATGGCTGCTGGCTGCTCGGGGAAGGTCACATGGACAGACTCTACAGAGGCCGCCAGGTTGATAGACTTCAGTGACTCTGAGGAGCCTCTTCTGCCCTGGTCGAGGGACAGCTCATCATCAGATCCTTCCTTGTCTATGTTACTGTCAACAACGTCATCCTCGTCCCATAGACCGTGACACTGAGAAGAAGAGAAGATGACAGCTAAGGGTAGCTAGCATCTTGGGTAGGTCAACTGGCTGTCTTTCTTACAGTGTCCCTTCCAATATTCAATCTCTTGAAGTTGGAAAGCCAAGGGATTTATGTCTAAGGAAGCTTGAAGAGAATTTGAGTGTCCTAGGAGAGTTGAGCCATTTGTGGGTGAAAAGAGCTTGTATGATTAACTAAGCCAAGGCAGGTAAAGTGAGGCAGATAGAGTAAGGATGAAACAATGACCTCTCAATTTGTTAGAACCTTCTAGAACACATTTGAGTGCTCACTGCTAGCACTAGAACTAGCCTTGACCCACTTACTATGAACAGATGAACCCAACCTTAGCTCCTTACGTTACAAGTGTCTCCACTTTGTAGGATGACTCTGTCCCTCTCCTAGTCCCCCATAGTAGGGTGAGCCTTGGCTTACTCAACACCCAGAACAAAACTGCAAATATTCTACACAAAATTTGTTGACCAGATGTAAGGCAAATGTTCTGTCTACTGATTTATGCTGGAAGGAAATGGGATAAAGAGCTGTCAAATAGGGAAAGAATGTACAGACCAGGAGGCTGAGAACCCCTTGGTCTTGCTGTCGTGAGACCCCATTTGGACCACACATGATGTGTGATATGGTTCTCTTGGTGTGTGATATACCCCAGTGAGCTCCTCCTGAGCCCTAGATGGACTGTGTTTTACATTTATTTCTCAAAGTTTGGCCTGTTCTTCCCTGTGAGTTATAGCTGAGCACAGTAATACATGCCCATCACACTATCATTGAGGAGGCTGAGGCAGGAGGATCGAAAGTTTGATAACAGCCTGGGCTATACTCTTTGAGTCCTGGGTCAGGTTTAGATGTAGAACAAGACTGAGTATACATTAAAAACCAATATCGTGATGGAGAATAGAGACAAGGTGTTGTCTCTGAGTGTTCCTTTGTGCTTTGACTTAAACTAGTGCAGAGATGATACCGCCTCTCCTTCAAGCAATGCTCTGTAATGCTCAGGATCTTCAGCGCTGTTGCAGACTGAACTTAACATGGGGGCAATGAACTGTTAGTGTTAGGTACCTTCAGAATGGAGCGATGGAAGAACAAAGCCAGCAGCTGAATGAGGTCATAAAGAACATAGCCCTCCTTCTTTTCCACCCCTATGATGTTTGGTGGAAAGTAGGGCCTTTCCTTGTATATTTCCAAGTCCTTATTCCAGGGAAAGAAGCCGAACTGGAAGAAATATTTCACTACGATCGCCACCTACACGTGGATGATAGAAAGGAAAAGTCATTCCTCCTGGGAATAGCAATCCACAAGAAATAGTGATGTAAAAATTAAGAAAACATGCCTGCCTCAGAGTTTTGGTGGTAGAAATGTTCACAGTTATGTGGAATAATGTACTGTTATTCTATGTAATGATCTCAAAGCTCCTGGGTTTGACGTGTTGCTTGGATAGTTCTCATCTCCTGAGCAAGAGCAACACTGTCAACAGTTAATAACAGTTGTCAATGGTGTCAACTATCGTGAAGCAAAGCCACCGGGCCATTCATCATCAATGGGATGGCTGGCCATGTTCTGTTTGTGAAGAACGGTTTTTATATTGACTTAATTATATATCTAACTATCCAGTTATGAAAATAAAGAAGGTAGGGCAGACTTGAATATATTTATATTTAATTGTGATATATTTATATGTTACATAATGCCTAGATTTGTAAAATTTTCTGAAAAACTATGCACTTTTGGGGAGTTTGTAAGGTTTTGTTAGTTTGTTTTGGTGTTGAGGGGGATAAAGCCGGGAATGTTATTAAGTAGTTACACAGTATTTCTTCCTTCCCTCCCTTCCTTCCTTCCTTCCTTCCTTCCTTCCTTCCTTCCTTCCTTCCTTCCTTCCTTCCTCCCTCCCTCCCTCCCTCCCTCCTCCTCTTTCTTTCTCTCTTTCTTTCTTTCTTTCTTTCTTTCTTTCTTTCTTTCTTTCTTTCTTTCTTTCTTTCTTTCTTCCTTCCTTCCTTCCTTCCTTCCTCCCTCCCTCCCTCCCTCCCTCTCTCTCTCTCTCTCTTTCTTTCTTTCTTTCTTTCTTTCTTTCTTTCTTTCTTTCTTTCTTTCTTGGACAGAGTTGTAGCCTCTAACCTCCTGTACCTCTCAGAATGTCGAGTTACAGCTATGGCACACCACCCCTGGTTTATATGGTGCTGAGGGTTGAACCTGGAGCTTACATGTGCTGGGCAGCACTGCTCAGCTCCAGGAAGGCTTGATGCATTCAGTACTCACTTCCTCCCCCCACCACTGTATCTGCATCCACATTAGTCTCTGATTCACTGAAAGACAGAAATATTTGTTCCCACTTGTTTCATCAATGGGAAGCATGGTTTTTGTGCTTCTGCACACAGTTCAAATGGAGCTGTGGAATGTCAGCTGGATCACCCATTTACTTTACCCTGAGATAGAAAATTAAAAACCCCAACTTAATCGAGAATATTTTAAAGATGAAGGTCGTGCATCTCTTGCCATTTTCTACCCCCATGGTGTCTTCTGTGACTCACGCATGTAAGAACCAGAATCTAAGAATCTTTCTCACATTGTGGAGTTTGGTGCTGGTGAACAGCACCCTCTCCCTTAACAGAGTCTAATCCTGGAGGCATAGAATAATAGAGGTAATAGAAGTGATCCTCAAGAATGATTATTCATGGATGTAACATACATACTATCAATGTTTAATCCATGTATTTTTGCGATCATTTGCTATAAGATCTGTTTTCACCTGATTTGAATTACTTATAAGTTTATAGCGTTTCCAGACAGAAAAGGTGCAGGATTCATGAGCCTCAGGCCAGAACAATGCTATTCAAAGTAAGCTTTTCCTTTTGAGTCATGGAAGAGACTTGATCTTCATCACAAAAGCCATAGCACCAAACACCACAGAAGCCTGGACACATCACATGTGAGCCTTAGCCTCTGCCATGGGCTGGAGTCTTCATGAGACTTCTGTATGTCACGGGAATGATGGAAAACATGGCTTTATGTGTGTCCAAAGAGGTGGCCCTGTTCCCCTGCATCTGAGAACAACATATCCTCCTGCCACTTAGGTTTTCAAGCATTTGTGTTGGGAAGAATGGAAAGTGACTTTAGGTTTAAAAACAGACAGTATGTGTGTCACGGCATCAGCCTGCATTCAAGGTGCTTAGCTAGTTATTTAATCTCGAGTCCATTGTGTTGGGTACTCACTGATATGGGGTACTTTGCTTGATTTGGCAAGACTGTTATAATGACAGTGGTTAATATCACAGCTTCCACAAGCAGGCTTCCAAAGCCCTGGTTCCAACAATTTTGGAACCTTTGGCCAATTAATGAACCCCACTGAAGTTTGTTTCTTTTTATGTTCTAATTGGGAATGACACCAGCACCTACCTTGTGTAAGATATGAGGCCTGACAAGGTATATGAAATTACCAGTACTAGGTCACATTGCTGACAATGATTGCTAGTCTAAGCAGGCCATGCAACAGACTGGCCTACCTCAGTGTAGACAATGGCCATCATCCAGAAGCGCCGGCTGGGCCTGGGGACAGACAGCATGGCCCACAGGAAGATCAGGATGGGCAACAGGAGGGTGATGATGGAGGCAGAGGTCATGTGGTTCAGGATGATCACGAAATAGCACACCATTTCTGAGCGGGCTACCAGGGTGTTATACATGGCATAGAATAGCAGCAAGAACCGGGGTTGGTCCACGTAGAATTTCTCAGATTCCTCAAGCTCATCATCATGGAACATCCTGTTAAAGTAAGCAGGATCAGAATCTGTGTGCACCTTTTCCAAATCACTGACTTAAACCCGTGTGATCTCTTGTGTTGTGCGTCTGCACATGCCTCCACTGTATGTGCTTACCCACACATATATAGACAAGACCACCACACACAGGTTGATTATCCTTTGTCAAAAACGCTTGGGAAGTGTCTGAGGTGTTGAAGGTCTTCATGTTTTAGACTACTTGTATATGAAATGAAATATGTTATGTACGGAATTCAAGTCTCAACATGAAATTTAATGTATGCCTTATACATACCGTATTCATAAAGTCTAAAGATCATTTGATAGAATGCTTTCCAATGGTTTTATGCATGCACGGAGTTTAATGGCATGAATTTGTTTATCTCTGGCATTATGTGGATATCATTAGAGCTCTTTTGCATTTCAGAGCATCTTGAGTTTTCAAATTAGGGACTATCAATCTGCCTGAGACTTTATTATAGAAAGAGGTGGTATCAAGACAAGTGTCACTGGGTAGTTTTTACTGATTCTGTTATTCAGTCACAGTGATGTCCCAGGATAGTATGCCTGCCTTCTATGTCTAGGGATTTGTGCATATGTGACCAGAGCACACATGTTTCTGGTGGTCCCTGGCTAAAAAGCTGGAGGCCTACTTTCCTCCCTTACTTGCTCATCAGCAGATCACTGGCCGTCAGCTCGTGAGTCAGGGGTGGTAAGATACTTGACTCCAGCTTGTCTGTACGACTGTCATCAGGGCTGACCACCATGTGGTTCTTGGCCCCAGAGTCATCTTGCGAAGCGAATGATAGATGCTCAAAGCTGACAGCCTTGCTGTAAGAAGGTGGGGCCTCCACATCACAGTCATCTGTGGAGAACTGAGGCAATTCCTCATCCGGAGTGAGGCTGATCTCCTCTACCCCCGCTTCATATTCAGCTGCGTATTCCTTCTCTTCTACTTCACGGAGCTCGGGCTCCAGACCCTCTACCACTTCCTCTTCAGCTTCAGCCTCCACCTCCTCGATGGTTTCCGTAGTTCCTTGGCGCGAATACAGCATGGTACACTGTGTGGGCTCGCTGTTAGGAAAGAAGATGGGCAGAACACACTTGTCTTAGCATGTATACCAGCTTGAAACCGGCCCCAATTCTTACGACACCACCTCAGAACTCCCAAGTCAGAAGCCTCAAGCATGTGAGAAAAGAAAAAAATAAAAATAAAAACCCTCCTCTGTGGGTCCCGTCTGCTTTGTTCCTTCCAGAAATTCACTCCCGGTCTGCAGACACTGCAAGCAGTAGCCTTCCCAGATGCAAAAGTGGACAGTGAGCATTGCCTCCTTCTAAACCTGAGCAAGTGACTCTCGCCTCGAGAAGGAGCAACCCAGTCTATGGATAGGAGTGTTTTAAAAACAGGATCAATAGTCACAGCCATGAGCTCCCGGTTCATTTCCAAGTCAGCAGACATGTAGCACAGCATACCTACCGCCATCACTCCTTACATAGGAGAGCATATGGAAAGGATAAGCCATTCCTGATAGTCCCAGAACCTTTTGACCAAGATGTGGTCTATTCCCAGTCCTGCACAAGGGATTTAGCTGCCCAGGACCACTGAGGATGACAGAAGCCAGTAGATACTGGCTGAACTTAACAAGCACATGCTTTAAAAATGCCTTTTCTTTAATGTGGATCTCCTCCTCCTCTCTTCTGCTGTCTCTTTCTTATTGGTGTTAGCATCTTTCCCACTGAATTCCCACCTTCTCTCCAGTTCTCAGACATTTCTTGTGAGTTGTTGGTCTTGAACTTGGGGCCACCTACTACTGTCTCTAAGTTGCTTGCTGTACCACAGAGCTTTTTCCTATTTTCACACCCAGCAATTCCTTCATCCCTCCCTCCCTCCCTCCCTCCCTCCCTTCCTCCCTCCCTCCCTCCCTCCCTCCCTCTGTTGTTCCCCTCTCCTTCCTTCCTTCCTTCCTTCCTTCCTTCCTTCCTTCCTTCCTTCCTTCCTTCCTTCCTTCCTTCCTTCCTTCCTCTTGCTCTCTCTCTTCCTTTCTTTGTTGCCTTCTTTTATTTTTTTAAATACATCTTTCTACAGCTTCCTTTACATAGCTTTCCCTACCTCTATCATCAGGCCCTACGTTGGTTTCCTGGTGCCTTTTCTATAGCACTCTGCATTTCATTTTTAGCCTTTTCCTAGCTCTTCCAGTCAGGCCCATGCAAAAAAAAAATGTTAAAACTGAAAACAAAGCAGCCGTATATAAAGTCATTGCATGCTGAAACTCATAGCATGCCTTTTCTTAACTGTTTGGCCCTTGAAGAAGAGACAGGTATTTAAGGTCTGGTGGATGCAGGAAGACAGTGTTCCAGCATCTGAAATACACATTGCTGTGTGTGTGGCACATGGGAGCACACAGCTTCCACAAACACGGAGATTCTCAAAGGCTGGATACTAGTATAGACATGTCAGCGAGTGATGGGTGAATGGCCGGCATGTCTTCTGTGACCTCTTCTAACTGAAGAGTGGCGGATGACCATGCAGGCACTAAACAGGCCTGGGGCTTTGGTTCTGAGTTTGTATCATGCTGCAGAAGCCTCCGAGAAGGATAGTTTTGCTAAGACTCATCTCAGTTAACCTACAGCTTCCTGGGAAGCCACTGAATTGACCAACAAACACCTCAGGGAAAGTTCAGGTCATGGGAGTGAGATCGTATTAGGTTTAACTTCTGTGACTGTAAGTGATACTACAGATCAAGGCTACCTTTAGGACTCCTCAGAGTGGAAGGAGATAATGAGCTTGCACCTGAAAGAGGATGTCTCAGAAGGTAAGACATTCCTCCTATGCCAGGCCCTAGTGGACAGTACCAAAGGGTTAATATCAACAACGGGCAGCAAAAGAATACCCCACCTCTGTTGTGAGAGACCCCCCAGTGGCTAGAATGGAGCTGGCTGTGGCTTTGATTGTTCTCATGTCAGGATGAACATGTATGGCTAGTATCCATGGCAACAGCTCTAAGATTTGAGGTGGGATTAAAGGGTTTTTAGGTATGCGGTTAATTTCATTTCTAACTGAATGTTGCTTTTTGGATTTAATGATGAAACTTAAGCCTGGAATAATTGTTTCCAAACAAGGCACATAGTAGTCTTTAAAGGTATGTTTCTACATTCTTCTAAAAAGCCAATAGCAAAATATATTCAATTTTCCTGTTAGATATATACCAACTAGAGCCATTTATTTTGCATTAACTGAAAATGGCTATATCTGACAGATGGTTTCTTAATATATATTGATATGTATATATTATATATATATCAAATATATATCTTAGAAAATGAAAAGAGAAAAAAAATATATTTTTAAATGGAAGATAATGTTTTCAATCAGAGCTTTTAAGCCATTGCTAACAGACAAAAACCAAGATGCAGTTAGTGCATGGAGCATTGTCTTGGCAATAATTATATCACAGAAAGGGCTATGGTTATGCATTTTTTTTTGGTCATGCAAATTCTTAAAACAAGCTAGAAAAAAAATAGAATGGCATTCATCTCACGAACTTATACTTGCAACGGCATCCAGGGGGAGGAGATTCAAGAGTACAGAACAAAGCATGCATGAGTTAAGCACCTTGATGCTACACTGCCACTGTCAGCTGACGAAGAGGACATGTCCAGGCTGAACATTTTACGGAGCCTAGGCCGAGCACGCTCGCTTGTTTTAGGAACGGGATCTTGTCCATCTAAATCATCAAGGGTGGACTGCCTTGAGATCAGCAGGGTCGCTTCAGTGTAGCAGCTAGCAGCGCAAACAGTTACAGAAACACAGAGTTAAAAAACCCAGTGGTGCACCAAGTCACCCAGGGAAAAGTGACCAACACACCAACACACCGCCATGCTGCAACCACACACAGCAGCGCCACCGACAGGATGATCACAGCAGCGGGGGGGCTCCTGGGACAGGGAAGGACCTGTTTGGTAGGATAAATAAACAGAAGAAACTGGAGTTGAAAAAAAAAAAAAGTAAAAAAAAGTACTGGCTAGGGACTGGCTTTCAAATGGTGAGACATGGTGCAGGATAAGGACGAGACCCAGATGTCCTCTTACAAAGTTCATATCCTTGTAGTGTTGCGTTGCAATGCAGTTGTTTCTTTTTTGACCGAAGAAAATATGCTTTCTTTGGAATTGCAAGCCCAGGTCCACGGAAAGCATTTCTCAACTCAACTGCACCAGCAGAAATAACTGCCCGTAAAATTTATGGAAAAGATGTTAGTTTTACAACATGGGGTTCAAAATGCGAGCCAGACAAGCTCAGGAATGCCACCCCACACTGAATCTTTCACCTCATTTTTGGAGTCATAGGGACCAAGCCAAGTCAGAATGTAGAAGAGACGCTGATTGGATACGTGGCAACCAACATAAGAAAATAAAATGGAAAACAAAACAAAACACAAAAAATAACAACAACAACAAAGGAATTCTAGCAATGCACAGACACTTTTATCTGTTAATGTTTTACTTTGTCCAGTTTTTATTACAGATCATGCTTCAAGTTTTGCTGGGTGTCCCAGGGGAGAGAAGCCATTGACTAAATTCTTCATTTCTCGGTACGCAAAGGAACAGCCATTGTGGAGCAGACATGAGATGTCTCCACAACAGGAGCACAGCAACTGCTCTGGTGGCAGTCAAAGGGCAACTACCCCTTTATATCTGAGAATCACCTTCAGAATGCAGTTAACAGCATTTGCAGCCAAAGTAAGCCATCCTTTGGTAAGTCACACACCTGACTGTATGAGGAACCATTAGAAATTGGCTCACGATCTGGCCTTGGACTTAAAGGATTTCCATAAAAATTTTTTTTTTGTATTCCTTTGCTAGGCTCCCATTGTGACTCTATCTTCTGTTTTTAAGTGAAAATTTGTGTCATGGATGTTGGGACAGAAACTTTGAAGGGAACAGGCCACATTGTGGTCATTCTTGCTAAAGGAGGGTGGCCATATGTTCACCAGACCTGTCTGCCCCAAATGCGCAGGTGTCTGAGCAGTCGTCTTGATGCTGTGCTACCTCGTCCCAGTGCATGGGTTCCTGGACACCTTAAAAAAGGTAGAGTTTTGTTTAAAGACACTGGGAGTGTCGCTCATCCAGTGATGAAGGGCAAATTTGTTGACTCATAAACTTACAAAGTGAACAGCATCCCCTTTTACTTCATATTAAAAATCAAAATCAAAATACATTATAGATTATTTATCATGGTTCTGGGTTCTCATGTGTTTACAGATGAAGTTTTTATAATTTTGCAAATATTTTAACTTCTTTTTAAAACTTTTTAAAATCAATCTGTCAGTGTGATATCGGGTGACTCCCACTTTCGCATTCCGGCCATGCTTTTTTGTATAGGTCATCTTTAAAGGCAGGTCCTTGGTTTTCTTTGAGCTGGTAGTTTTCCTCTGTAGCCTCCTAAGCTTTGATTTATAATTACTTAATTTCTTAGTTGAACATATTATAGATTGTTATGTAATTAAAAATCCCTCATATAGGAATCTATCAGGATATTTATTTATACTTTGTAATGTAATAATCTTTTGATTCCTTTTACTTTTCTTCAGAGTTTGGTATTAAAGCAGCTACCCTAAAACAGGTCCTGTGAGTGATATTAAGGAAGTCTATGAAGAATCTTAAGTTTTATGGAAAAATGTATTTGTGTATATTTCCTTTGGGAGGTGACAAATGATTTGTTCAAATATCAAAAGATGTTAGCATCACTCTCTGCCTCCCTTTTTCATTGCCAAGCCTTGGGATCCAGGTAACAAACACATCTCCTGATTATGAAATAAACCAGGAAAGGAGGTAAAAGAAGGAGGGACTGAGAAAACCGTACAAGTCACATTAGGAGACAGCATTTCTTGGCAAAAGAAGAGAACAGATATAATAACACATTATATACTGTACATATTCTTCACGGTATGGGAGGGAATAATTGTAGATGAATATGAGTGTGACTTTTGCACAGACAAAGCAGATCGGTCTGTCATGATTTTTTTTGAATGAAAAGCAATAAAATACAATTTGTGTTAGACACCCACACACAGAACAGTGTGGTCTGAAGCTGAAGAACATTTGCAAGTGTTATGAAAATGACCAAGCAGAGGATGGGCTGATAGTGGTGGTACGCAATCTGAGAATGTCTCTAGGAAGCTCAGTATTCTCTCCTCAATGTTCTTTGCATTCCGTTTTTCCTATGATTTTTTTTAATGGTTGCCTGACTATTATTTGGTTCTAATGTGGGAGTATTTGGAAACCAAGAATCATTTACTCACCTTCATTCACCCCTGTGTAGGAAACAATGTTAGTCAACATTGAAAGTGTTCAGGGCATCCCGACACACTTACCTCCTCCCTGCTACTACCTCACGCCTCCCAGGCTGCACACATCTGCAGCCTTATACACATCTGCCCATCAGTGTTCACTTAGTTTCATTGTCACCGTTTCTATTGTGTCACCAGGGACTGAAGCCAGTGTCTCATACAACACTGACCTCCACCACATGTCTTAGCCCACCTTTCCCTGATGAGGGAACAGCCAGTGTAAGCTAGACTGACACAGGTCGGCCCTTAAGAAAAATGGAGTAAAATAGACTTTGACTCAGTATGTAGAAATTAATCAGAGAGCGAGGAGGGTTTCATTCAAATGGTCTCCATATCTGATTTCTAGCTAAGGAGAAACTTGTTGGAATGAATCAAAGAGGAGGATGTAGGAGATTCCACACAAGATATAACTTATGTTTTACAAAATGTCAAAATAAATTACAAAATGGACAGTGGGTTTTTTTTTTTACTTCAGCAAAACCTGTGAGACATGAGAAGTAAACCTTCCCTGTCACAGAGATCCTGGGATGGTCTCACAGGACACATGGAATGCTGGGAGTCAGTTGATGCTGTCATGGACATTTTCGCTTTAAAGCTGTTGCTATTACTAGTACTTTCAGAAGTTACTGTCTGAGCAAAGTGCAAAAGTATAGGTGGAAAGGATAGACAATACATTTTATCACTATGACAGTGTTTTTCCAACAATTTTATTTTATTCTAGAACAAAAAGTATCTTACACCTCATTTCAGTTAGGGAATAAGTGGTTCACCTTGAAGCTCTAAGAGGAGTCTGCCTCTAATCATCCCTCCTTTGATGAAGAACATATTAGCTGAAATACTTTTTGATTTCAGAGCTTTAAAATAACTGGTATATTCCCAAGTTATAGAAAATATCATCCTTTTATTATTCCTGAAAAGACCCTAAAAGAGTATCTATTTGGGAAGAGGGGAAGTTTTATCTACACAGAATCAATATAGACAAAGACACACACACACACACACACACACACACACACACACACACACACACATAATTAAGTAAGTGACTATTTTAAAATTTGAGATTTTATATACTTACATATGCATATATATCTTACATGTATTTATGTGTGTAAATATATACACATACACACACACACACATATATATATATATATATATATATATATATATATATATATATATATATATATATATATATATATATATATATATATATAAACACACACACATGCACACACATATATTTATATGATATATGATTCTATTTTCATAACAATAGATTTGGATCTGTGTCAAAGGCAAAAAATGGTATATGGCTGTGTTTGAGTTTCTTAATTGGTCAGCTCAAAGACAATTCAGCAACACATATGAAACTATACTAAATAAAGGTAAGAAATTCTCTATTTAACCATTCTCTCCAATGGGTACAATTTTGATTTTCCATTTTGTTTTTCTGTCTCTGGTACTGGTGACTACATCCTGGGCCTTGCATGGGCTGGCTAAGTAAATGGCCAATGGAGCACCAACCTCGGTCCCTTTGATTTTTAACTTATATTTTTGAGTTTGATATCAGTCATGTTATGTCCTTCCTACCTCCTTCCATCCAAAATAAAATGTAGTCAATATTTTTGTACGAAAAATATGGTCATCAGCCACTGTGCCGACTGGATGTGTGAAGTGTGTGTGAGTCTGGGCCATATGGAGGTTCTGTCCTTCCTCATTACACCAGGCAGAGGAGGCAATAACCTTATGTCAGAGAGCCTTCTCAGATGGGAGCCATGTGGGGCATGGCTCTTGGTTTTGTTTGCTCTAGAATTGAGTTCAAACCTTGACCTAGAATAGGGATACAGTTTTTTAGAGATTTGATAAAAAAAAAATACATGGCTATCCTCAGAGATATAATTCTCAGTCTATAAAATAGCTGCCTGGTGCCATCCACACAGTTAGATGGTCACCCTGGAACTGTTAATTTTCTTCCCAAGACAGTGACATGGACTTAGTGAGCTCTATACAACGGACAGCAGTGATCTAGAATGCCACGGTGCAGAGGGTCCTGGGGCTTTTCAGGGTTGAGAGGGTGGGCAGTGTACACTTGCCTGGGAGGAAGGGAGAGACAACAAGAGACAGCATAACCACCATTACCATTAAGTCACGTGCTGTTCTGCTGTGAACAGTGCATGTGTGACCGTAAACCTAGAGAAGAGGGTGGCTAACATAATGATTTCTGACATTTTTAGTCTAAAAGTTTGAAATTATAATTCTGAAAGGAAAAGATCAGCGTTATCAACAGAAGGTAGAAAGTGCTAGAAGAAAAGACACTTGGTGGAGTAGCCATTTTGAAAGACTGTAAAGATGTAGCCCTTACATAAATAGTAATGAGTATAAGGCAAATGGAATGGGTCACACTTATTTGCCTGAGTCTCATAAATCTCTATGCTGTGCCAGTTAATGTATATGGATTCTGAAAGCTGTTCACTGTTGATATCTGCTTTATCCAGTTCTGTCTACAGCGGGCCAATGTTCCTCCAGCACTGCTGCTTGGGTCTACAGGGCCTGGGATACCACTCATGCTTTTGGTTAACCTTCACCTCCTGCATTCACTCCTCCTCTTTGTCACCATCAACCTCATTTGCTTTGTCACAAACAAACCCATTGTTTAGAAAGTAAAAATACCTGGAGATACTGTCCCGGGAGTCTAAGCTATCCATCCTGTGTGCTGCCTGGGCCCTGGAGCCAGCCCCTGAGTGCTCGTCGATTGTGTCCAGGCCGGATTCTCGGGAAAGGTTCATAATGTGGTTTTGGTAGTACATGTGGATGCTTTCCCGTGTTGGAACATTGCCCTGTAGAAGAGGGGACATGGCAACGATTCTCATGAAAGCCACATGTTTGAATAGTGCCAGCCATTGTGAATAGTGACAACTTGTAGCACTTGCACACATCTATGGTAAAAACTGATGAGAGGCTAGTTAATTTAGGGGTTAAGGTCAGGTCATTTATGGTCTTCAGGGTTAGCCAATATTACTAGATAAGATGGTTGCTCTTCACTGTCAACCTGACTGGATTCAGAACTACATAGGACAAACTTCTCAGAATATCTTAAGGGGTGTTAATAGAAAGATTTAACTGAGGAAGATGGATCAGTCATGAATGTAGGTGACACTATTTCATGGGCTGGGATCCTGGACAATATAAAAAGTTCAAATAGAAAAATCCAGCCATGCTAGATAGTTGTATGTCAATTCGACACAAGAGAAAATCATCTGAAAGGAGGGAACCTCAATTAAGAAAATGCTTCCACAAGACTGGGCTCTACATAAGCATTGTCTTAATTACTGATTGGTAGGGAAGGGCGCAGCCCATTGTGAGTGGCTTCATCTCTGGGCTGGTGGTCCTGGGTTCTATAAGAAAGCAGGCTGAGCAAGCCAGAGGGAGCAAGCCAGTAAGCAGTACCCCTCCATGGCCTCTGCATCAGCTCCTTCTAGGTTCCTGCCCTGTTTGAACTCCTGTCCTGATGTCCTTTGATGATGGACAGCAATGTGGAAGTGTAAGGAAAATAACGACCACCCCCAAATTGGTTTTGATCATGGTGTTTTATCACAGCAATAGTGTCTAACTCAGACACTAGCTGAGTAACAGCATTTATCTCTGTTTCCTGTCTGTGGATACAAAGCGACCTCGCCTTCCTCTCCTACTGCCACGCCTCCCCAGCTATAGCCCTTATAGACTGTATCCCTTCAAGCTGTAAGACAACCCTCCACCCATCCTTAACTTGCTTTTGCCAGACATTTGATCATGGCAAAAACTAAGGTAAATAATATGTCCGGTGTAATTTTTACATGAGGACAATTTTGCTATATATATATTACTTTTCCAGAAATTGGTTCAAGCAGAGTGGAGAAAAATATCAAATCCCTGTTCAAATAGGTTAATTTCAGCTATGTCATTTATTTTTATTATTAATTTTTATTTTTATTTTTGTATGTTTTATATATTTTAAAAAGGTTCTCAACCCCATTATGGTATAATTGACAAAATTATATGTTCAAAAATAGACTCACCTTTAAACACAATCTACAAACCATATATGACCTTTGTATATTTTGTTAGCTTCTCCTCTTATATCCTAATTATTTTTCTGGAGGTTTCAGATCAAAATTCCCAGGTTAAAATCCTAAGGATTTTAACCCTAGGGCACAGCACACTTATAAACTCTGATAGAAGAGAGAAAATGAAAAAAAGCTGCGGAGTTTTCAAGGACCCATTGGTGTACGTGTGAGAGAGAGGGGAGGGTAGGTTTACATCTCACACAAAGAACTAAATGGTTATGTAATTGCTCTCCAGGAAGATAGGATTTTATTTTAGAGTTTTAGATAAGGTGGTCTTCTTCAGCTTTCTTTTCCCGTGGTAAATACCAAGTCCAAGAGCAATTTGATGGGAAAGAATTTGTTCAGTTTTAAAGTTTATAATCCATCACTGAAGGAAGCCAGGGTGAGAGCTTAAGATGGGACCTTGGAGGCAAGAACTGAGGCAGAGTCCTCAGAGGAGTGCTGCCGGGACTGGCTTGCTCGAGTCCCATGGCTTGTGATCAGTCTCCTTTCTTACAGTACCTAAGATCGTCTGCCTGAGATGCCATGTGACCCTCCTATATCAATGGCTCACTGACGTGCCTACCAGTCTTGTGATGGAGGCATCTTCTCATTTAGATAAGGTTCTTCTTCTCAAATGGCTCCAGCTTGTGCCAAGTTGGGGGTAAGAAAACAAATAGCAATAGCAACACGTCTAACCCAGACACAGGCTAACAATCTGAAATTCTAATACCCCCTCGTTTAAAACCTCTTGAATGCCGACATGATGTCATTGGGTGGAAAGTTCTATAACAAGCCCTCCTGGACAGTTGCAGTTCAAATGCAAGCACCCACGGAATAGTCTAAGAAATAACTTTCAGGTCATGGGTATGATGAGATAGAAATAAAGTTTCCCGTTTGTGTTTGGGTTCCCTCCCCCCAAAGCATTTCACTATTTAGGTGAAGGTATTTCGTAGCCCAAAACCAAAATTGGAAATTGGAAACTCCTCCGGACCCATGCAACTTGGGCTGGGATGCACCGAGTCCATGCGGACTCGGCAGCTCCTTGAGCGTAGCAATTAATAAAGGAGAGGCTGCCAACGGCATCACATTACCTTCTTTATCTCTCGAGTCAGCATGCATCTTTCAATCCGCAGGACGGTGGATATGTCGATATGTTCCCGTGAGATGGAGTTGAGCCAAGTGGTGAAACTATCCACTGTGGCCAGGAACAGAACCCAGGTGAACTTCAGGATATTAAATATCCTCTTGATGATATTATCTAGGCCGAAGAAGCATGGTAGAGTGTCAAGGACATGGGACGCTACCAAGGGCTGTGCTGTTGGATACGCTGTGAGGTGTACCACATCCAGATCTGGAGTTTGCAGGATTGTCCCTAACGGGGACCAGGCTCACAATCCTTAGAGACGCGGAGGGGTACTAAGGTCCAAACACTTGTGTGGCCCTCTACACAGAGAGTGGCAGAATTAAGTCAGACTCAGGTGGGATTTGTCATGTCAGTCATAACAGGTCTGGACATAGTCCCCCAGGGCCCCGAGGGACTGACAGAACCCCTAAAGATATCAAGCTCAGTGGGGGAGGGGGAGGTCAAGTCCCTTCCCTATGTGAAACTGTTAACTATACTCCACGTATAAAATCTCTACACACCGTCGCGCCTCCTAGTTTGAACCATCTGCAGACTACTTTTAAGACTTGCCGCCAGGAATACTCTATTGAAATGCTTGTTATACTGTGTTATTTAGAGGAAGACACCAGGAACACTCTATTGAAATGCTTGTTATACTGTGTTATTTAGAGGAAGACAGAAAAAAAAAAAAGATCTGTATGCATTCAACAGAGATGTGATGTTTTTTTTCCCCCTAGAACAGATTGGTATGTGGTTGGATGATCCTGTGGCAAGTGAAATCCATACATATATAGGCCTGACTGTAAGAGGTTTAGTAAAAGTAGAGATTGCAAATCAAAGTGCACCTAGTATTGACTTAAGAATAGGAACTATCTGTGCCTGTCTCATGGGGGCTCGTTAATGCTTTCCTACAACTGTATTTGGGATTATTGGTAGAACCTCTTTATTCCCCTTTGTACTTCTGGCAAACCATCTTTTCTTTTGCAGAGCTCGCTCCGTGGGCCGTGTGTGCTCATATGCCACTGTCCCATCTTCTTCACACAATTAGATGGGATTTGATGTCAACAATGAAACTCTTCACATTGGATCTGTCATCATCTCCAAGCAGCAGAAGCCCTGGGATTGCTAATGTGAATTTTATCCTTGACTACAGCTGTGACTGGAAACACTGGGAGCTGTCACACAGGCACTCAGCTCAGAATTCTATTTGTGATTAAAATGTCAACAACATGCACATCTCCCAGAACTCCCTAGAGCCTATCTTTAAGGCCTTTGGACACTCAGAAAGATTTCGGGGAGGTTTACTGACAGGTGACCTCACCTTTAGGAACATCGCTCAGCTTTAGAAAATAAGAAAGTTTTGTCACTTGGAACAACATGGGTGACTATAGAGGACATCATGTTATACTAAATAAGCCAGATGTGGAAAACACACACAGCAGATGATATCACCTACATTTAGCATCTAATCTGGTGATACAGAAAAAGAGCAGAGCCACAGTACCAGGCCAGGGATGGGGCAACTGGAAAAAAGTGGCTCAAGGCAAGCTTGCAATTATGTGGAAGGGTTATATCTAGTGATCTACAGATGGCAGAGGATGGTAACTGGCAGTTATGTATTATGTTGGGATTTGCCAACAAATAGACTTAAGGATCTCTAACTATGGCAGGGAGGTGAATAGACAAGTTTATGTACCGGGCTACAGCAGTCACTTGGCTTTGTACAGGTATAATGAAATCATGTGTTGTATGCCCATTACTATAGACCTCAAGGAAGACTCAGCATAGAAGGACTTGGCCATTCTGTCTGTCTGTCTGTCTGTCTGTCCTAATCACTTATGTACATGGGTAAATCTCTCAATCACATGCCAGCCTTGCAGGCCCCTTGTCTAGTGTGAGCAGATGTGACCACTGAGTTGCCTGTCCTTGCTCACCACTAATGTCCTCTCTGATTTGAAGGTCACAATGTGAATCAGTTTGGCTTTATGATACAGGAAAAGAGTTGGGTTTGAACTAAGTGGTCTAGGAGGGCAGACAAGTTTACTTCTAGTAAAGTCTTGCTTGTGTCAAAGGGTCGTGTAAAGAAGGGAGCCCCCAAGTAAATGCCATACCTGAGGGGGTGGAGGGGGAATGAGGTAGCAGGTAGCAAGATGAAAGAACCAGGTGGGGCTAGACTCTTGATATCTGATGTCCCCATGGGAACATTTCCTACCTACCACCCCTAACACTCCTCAGGACTTTTTGGAGATGTTTTATTCCTATGTCTTCCATATATCTTAAGAGGTGAGAAGTAACAGAGGGTCCTTTGCTGAGAAAAGTAGCAAAGGCAGAGATGAAGGCCCCATGAAGTGGGAAGAAGGTAGGGACAGCTGATGCCACAGAGGAGTGACACCATGTGAGAGACTCCACAGATGCCTCCCTTCCTCTCTCTTTCCCAGTTTCCTAGCTATCCAATTATTTGTTTATTTATTTAGTGTATGCATACGCTGCCAGTGCTCATGTGTGAAGGTTGGAAGAGAGCACCCAGCGCCCTCCACTGGCATTCTCTGTAACTCCCATGAGGCAAGTTCTCTCCTCGAACCTAGGGCTGATGTTTTCTTGTCTAGGCTGGATGGCCCTGAGCCTTCATAATTCTCCTGTCACACCCAACTGTCACCATGAAGCTGGAATTTCAGGCCTGTGCAAGATTTCTGGCTTGTTACCTGGGTGCTGAGAGCTGAACTCCAGCCCTTATGCTGATGCAATGAGTTTCTAACCTGTGAGCCATCCCCCCAGCTTCCCTTATCTGTTTAAAGAACTCTAGACCAAGGTATGCAATCCCCATACTTATTTGGAGAAGACACCAAGATACATTTACAGACATAAAAGCAAAGTTTGAGCCCTGCAGGCTGAACAACTTAGAGCAAGAGGCACTAATATACTACAGAGGGTCTTGGGTTTTTAACAACGTATTCTTTGTTTGTTTTTTTTCTCCTATTTGCAATTAGTCATTTAGAAGTAATGGTTATTAGTTGGTCAGAATTTTGTCACTTAATGACTTATTTGTATAATTAATGTTTTAAAATAGCCAGCAGAGAGGATTATGTGTGTTCTTAAAACAAAGAAATAAACTTTTGAGCTGACAGAAACATTCATTAGCCTGATGTCATGATCCCCCATTGTCTATGTTTACCAGAGTATGTATGTGTAGCACCATTATATCTCAATTTAAAAAGTTCTATTTATCACCATGCCTGACCTCAAGCTGTACTACAGAGCAATCCTAACAAAAACTGCATGGTACTGGTACAGCAACAGACAGGTAGATCAATGGAATAGGATCGAAGACCCAGAAATGAATCCACACACCTATGCTCACCTGATCTTTGACAAGGGAGCTAAAACTATCCAGTGGAAAAAAGACAGCCTTTTCAACAAATGGTNCCTAGTTGGCCATCAGTGGGAAGAGAGGCCCCTTGGTTATGCAGACTTTATATGCCCCAATACAGGGGAACGCAGGGGCCAAGGGGTGGGAGCGGGTGGGTAGGGGAGCAGAGCCGGGAGGGGGGAGGATATAGGGAACTAGCTGGATAACACTTGAAATGTAAATGAAGAAAATATCTAATAAAAGTAGAAAAAAAAAGTTCTATTTAAAAAATAAAAAAGAAGAAGAAATGTCAATCTTTTTTTTTTTTTTTTTTTTTTTTTTTTTGGTTTTTTCGAGACAGGGTTTCTCTGTATAGCCCTGGCTGTCCTAGAACTCACTTTGTAGACCAGGCTGGCCTCGAACTCAGAAATCCGCCGCCTCTGCCTCCTGAGTGCTGGGATTAAAGTCGTGCGCCACCACGCCCGGCTTGTCAATCATTTTTTAAATGTTCTTATTCTGGTAGCTTCTATACAGCATCATTGTTGATCTCATCCACAGGCATAAGCATGAAGGGTTTTGCAGACAGATAGGAGCCCGACATTCCATCCCATGCTACAGAGGCTGATCCTCTCTCAGGAGCCCTTCTCCATCTCAGCAGCAAGATGAGATTTCAAGGGGGTAAGATTGAGATCCTTTAACCTCAATCCATACTCATTGTTGGGGTTCATAGACTTGCAGTACACTTCTTCACCACATGAAGCAGTGCCATTTCCTTCCTTCCTTCCTTCCTTCCTTCCTTCCTTCCTTCCTTCCTTCCTTCCTTCCTTCCTTCCTTCCTTTAATTGAGAGTGAATTCTCTCATACAATATATCCTGACCAGAGTTTCCCTCATTCCATTCCTCCCAGTTCTCTTCCTCCCACACCTCCCTTCTCCCCCAGATCAATTGATCGGAGGATTCCCTTTAGAAAAGAGCAGGCCTCCCAGGGATATCAACTGAACATGAGAAAAGAACACTGCTCTGAGGCTGGCCTAGGAGGAAAAGAGTCCCAAGAACAGGCAAAGAAGTCCTCTCAGATCAGCTTTGTCCCTGTTTTGTTACCTGGTCCATCAGATTTCTTTTTAATTGGCTCGTCCTCTCGATCTTCCCATTCCACTGGACCTGCGCATAAAATATGTTTCATCTATATAGACTGTATATATATATATATATATATATATATATATATATATATATATATATATACTGTATATATACAGAAACTTGAGCAATTTTCATGACCAAAAAATATTCAAAAATATTGTGGCTGAACATACACTTGTTGAATAAAATGATGGTGTGGTGAGTTTGCCTCATTAAATATTAAAACAAACTCCATGGTTAGTAGACTCAGAAGCCTGTAACAGTGATTGATAGCATGACAGTAGGAGAATGAGTGAGAATACAGTCACAGTTCATATACAAGCTGGGCTAGGAGCTTATTTCTAACACAAAAGGAAGACCGTTTTAAATAAGTAGGGCTAGCATCATTGCCCATGTAAGTAACTGTACAAAAATACACCTCTACTACGTGGTAAGAATGTAAACCGGTAGGAAATACAGGAAAACATTTGCTTAATATTGGGTGGTAGAGGCTTTCCTTTGTAGCAAGATAATGACCCTAAAATGTCAGAAATTTAGGCTTGTTTTGATGTCAAAGCAATTCCATATTGTTTGGATAGTCATGTATCATAAATTAAATCAAAATGCAAGCCTTGAACAGGGAAGTGTGATAATCACACACCACATGAGGCAATGTGCCCAATGTACAAGCAGCCATAATTAGTAATAAAAGAACAAACACTCCCATAGAATGGAGGAAGACAGTAATAGCTTTGTTTGAGCTTTCAGCTATAAAGTATAAATTATGCAGCCAATAGAAAGTAAAAATGCCCAGTATCATTAGGAAAGGATTAAAGTAAATTCCAATGAAATCACAAGTCATTTGTCATCCCTTAGGAAAGAAATATAATAATATTAAGAACAGTGAGGTCCTTGGTATGACATTATAAGAAATGTACTTCCTTTATCTGGCATATAAAAGTATAAATTACTAGAAACTTGTGTGGGGTTGGGGAAGAAACTATTAAAGTGTATGAAGCACAACCTTCACCCAGTTCCTACTTTTGAGAATCTATTCTGTAAAAGTGTGTGTTACTCTTAGCCTCTCTCACACTTTCATATACGTTCATGTATGACTACATGTGAACTTTTTGCTGATAAAAAATTGTTTGCTGATAAAAAATCAGGAAGCAATCTTTTTGTCCATTAATGATGAAATAATTGAATAAATTATGCATATCTGTACTGTAGAAACTTTTATAGCCATTAAAAGACCCAGCAGTTTCATGAATATTTAATTGGAGAAATGTTCATGATACACTGCTAATGAAAGTACAAGATGCCTTTGTGCACATGAACTCAAATCTAAAAAGTTAACGAACAAACAATATGCATTGTCAAAGGGGGAAAGACCAAGGCTCCATCTGGATAGGATGCATTTTTCCAGGAGGCTGTGTGTGTGCACGTGTGCGTTCATGTGCACAGACATGCTCATGTACTCTTCCCAAGGTCCTGCCTTGGCCTCCCTCAGTGATGCACTACAAGCCTTAAGGTAATATAATCCTTCCCTCCACAAGTTGCTTTGGGTCATGGTCTTTATCACAGAAAAGAAACTTAGTTAAGAGAGAATTCCATCATGCTTTGGTAATACAATCTCTTCAAAATCTTCAATTCTATTGGAGGCGCCCTAGGTATCCCACGTACCCTGCGGTGCTCCTCTGTGGTACATAGCCAGTGGCTGCTTGCTGCCCAGAACTCACCGTCCCCTGATCCTTTGTGTCTCTCCTTCTGCTCTTCTCTGGCCAACTTTTTCTTCTCTTTCCTCCTCTGTCGGAGTGCCGTTTTGGGATCAGTAATCCAGGCTTGGTAGACGAACTGAAATGAGACCGTCCAATTACTTTCTGACTTCCGAAAAGTAATTAAAAATGAAAATGGACCCAAGTCAAGCTTCTTCTGTGTAAGAATTGTTTTTCTCTTACAAATTTCTCTTATGTTGAGCTGACTTCTGCTGATTTAGTTATTGTTTGTTTGTTTGTTTGCTTGTTTGTTTGTTTGTTTGTTTGTTTGTTTGAGACAGGGTCTCATTCTATAATTCTAACTGGCCTAGAACTTGCTTTGTGGAACTACCTGTTTCTGCCTCCCAAGGTTTAGGATTAAAGGCAGGTACCACCACATCCACCTTACGGTGTTCTTTTGTTACCATAAGATGTAAAGTATAAACAGTTGTGGGAATATTTTCCTCTAGGGTCACAGATGATCTTGGCATAAACTCTGGGTAAAAAACCCAAGCCATCGTTTCACGGAAACACCACCACTGTTGTGATACTCAGCCATGACATTTTTGCTCTGCACTCAACAATCTAAAGCCAGTGGTCTTGATAAACTCCATTAGAGGAGTCTCTCCCACCACAAATGTTTTAAATCAACAGTAAAAGGACTTCTTTAACTGTCTTTTTTACTTAGGAGAAGTGAGTTTTGCATCTTCAATACTCTCCCAGTAGTGGTTATGGGTAACTTGAGAAAGATCCTCTACAGAGAGATGAGTATTTTAAAAGTAAAATAATGTCAGTGTAGGAGTGAGCTAGTCCAGGGAAGCAGGAGGGACGCTGGTGCCTTGTGTTGCCCTTGGTCAGTTGCATTCAAGAGCTGACAACTGTTGCATCAACATTTCACAACCAATAACCAGGAAAGAGCAGTTTGGAAAGACCCACCCTCTACATCCCCAGAAGCATGCAAAAGCAATAAAACTAAGACCAGATATCTACAATCAGCCCCCTAGAAACCACGAAGCCAAGCAGGCATGCTTAACATGCGACACCCGGTCTCAGGGAAGCTGGGTTTTCCATCGACATGAAGACAAGCATATAGAGGGGACAGCTGTAAACCCACATAGTGTCATTTTATCCTGGATTATTTTTACATTTCAGGGTATTTTTTTGAAAACACAACATAAACAGATTGGCGTTCTGATGTGAACAGAAAATAAAGATTCAGCTCTTTCATATATGGCAATGTGAGGCGTACATGGTCCAAGAAAATAAAAATAAAAATAAATTAAAAAAAGAAACTTCCTTCTTCCTCACTAGTAGAAATGTGAATTTTATGGTCAATTGACACAAATGCAAAATTGGTATTATTCCTAGATAACAAATCCTGGAGGTGAAATGTCCTATTTTATGGAATTAGAAGATGAGCTGACGTTCAGAAAGATCAAAGCAAGGACTGCTGGATCTTCACTGAACACATTTGTTTGAGAGTCTGGCTACTTGTCTGTCAGGTTTAGTATATTAAGTGGCAAATTTGTACAACACAGTTGGTTTTAAGAGAAACGGAACTAATAATGAATCTTCAGGTTTAAGAACCACATAGGATGACATTTCGTTCAAGGAAAGTATTAAACTATTATTCTCTTATCAAATGAAAGCGTCTCAAATAGAAGTTAAGAGGCAATGATCTGTGAGTATAGCAGGCACACGGATTGTAGGATATCCTTTTTTTTTCTTTTTCTAAAGAGAAAGCAAACAGCTGGGAGGGAGAGAGGAGGGCAGAGAAGAGCAGAATTAACAGACTTTCTGAAAAGCAAGTGAAGAACCACCAGTGGCCTGACATAGTGAGGGACCTACTGACGCTGTTGGTTCCTAAGGGGTGAAACCCATCAGTATCTCCTTGGTGAGAGGGACCTTCTAGCCATGCAATTTTAGGAAGCAAGGGGGAGCAGCCACCCTGAGAGCCACCGACTTCTGGTTCTCGGGCAAAGCCATCTCCAGGCTTGCCATTTTGAAACATACACATTTTAAAGTTTCAAATATCTGGCTGAGGGCCAGTTTTGCCAGTTTCCTACTTCAGAAAAGGGTTCTGGTCTTCACCGAGTCAGGAATTGGAAGATTTTTGGCTGACCTCCCAAATCGTGACATTGCAGCTCAGTCTAACTCACACCCAACTTGGTGGTTTGGCTAGGGTGCCAGGCTTTTCATTGGAGGGAGAAAGTGTTTGGAAAGTATGCACTCAAAGTCTGAGGACTCAGTTAATAGTCACTGCCACGTGGACGTCTGTGTATGACTTTATCTTAAAGTTCATCTTCATTATTGGGGGGGGGGGAAGAGACTTGTTTTTATCAAGAGACCATTAAGTGGGTAACATTGTATAATTTGTCCTCTTAACTGGACTGTGATTCCAAAGCTTCTTAACCCATTTTTAAATCACCTGTAACCTTGTTTAAAGTAATAAAAGGGATAGATCAATCCCAAATTCTCTCTTTAATAATTTTAAAATTACGAGTTGAGAAATTTTGTACATATTCCTGGAGAAGAAAAGATAAAGTCCCCACAGAGACAGCAGCAGTGACTATTAATTCAAGTCAGCCTTCTGAAATTCAAAATGAAAGGCAGTGGGAGGTGGGGCTCTGTGGCTCTAGGTAGATCCTCACCCGAGAGCTTTACAGAGACTCGGGATTTCAGGTCCACCTGACCGGTGGAAACAGAGTAAGCACGGAAATGAGATCGTGAGAGAAAGGGCAAGGCACACTGGTCTCTGTCACTGTCCCAACCGTTTGCTTGCACGAAAGGACCGTCATGTCAACATGGACCCAAGTGTTTTGGAGCTCATGCCTGGCTGAGATTGGAAGGGAAAGCACGGGACTACAAAACACAAGACGGGTGACCTTTTTTTTTTTTTTCCTTTGTGGATTTTCATCGTGAGGTGACTGTGATATAGGCAGTTGGCTGACTTCCATCCTGTATTGGATGGATGAAAGGCTGACTTCCATCTTGTATTGGATGGATGAAACAAATGTGTAATTAAGCTGTAGTCAGTAGCACTATTGTGTTCTGGGAGTGAGCAGTGAGGAAAGGAAGTATACTAGATCCAGGAACTAGACAAGTGGATCCAAATTAGGAAGCTAGAGACTAACAAGGAGCTGAGAAGGGGCCATATCCAGGGGAGGGTTTTTTTTTTTTTTGGAAGATTTTTCAGATTGTTTTTACCAGCTTTCTGAGAAAAAAAAATTATTAACATTTGACTCATTGTAAACTGGTGCGTACAGATTTTTTTTTAACCAGCTTTCTGAGAAAATGATTAATGTTTTACTCAGTATAAACTGATGCATGCAAGCAGATGTGACCCTTTGAAAATGAGATGTAACTTACGTAAAAGTATGAAGAGAGAAAGTACACATATATCTACATTTTCTCTTTCTATTTTTGATAATCTCCGGTAGTGTCTACTTTAGAAAGTAGTAAAATGATAAGAAGTCTGGCTCGTAAGAACCCTTTTTGAAAGACTCCATGTTTTATAACCATATGATATTTTCATTATACAACTCATAGAATAGAGAAAATGTAGATATAAGAATTTTTTTTTTTACTAAAGTTCTACGGAGCAGAGAGCCACACACTACACACCAGTAAAACATGAAATACCTTTGCAGCTCTGATTAAATACTGAAGAATAGTTTTGGGAAGTTTAATGACAGACTTTGGCAAGGCTAAAATGGCTGAGGCAAACTTCCCAATAGCTCTCTACAAAGAAGGACAAAGCAAGAGTAATTAGTAGGAAAAAAAAAACCCAAACAAACAAAAGTTAACAGTTTAATATATGATGTTGCATGGGCTTGTCTCTACAATTAACGTTGAGGTTAAAACATGCCAATCCCTGAAGCTAGAACACAATGTACTGGGCTTGGAAGTTAGGAAAAAGCAGACTCAGTCACAGCATGTAGTCCATAAGCACAGTGAGGATGGTCCATGTTCTGTTCTTGCTGTATGGTAAGTGGTGGTTAGCATAAAATTCATTACATAAAAGGCTGTTTAGTCATTAGTACTTGACAAGCACCTTCATTCATGCACACAAACATGGTCGCCAAACACACAGAGGAGCAATGGATAGGTCAGGGAGGCAGCACCACACCAGGGAGCCTCCACAAACCACTTGGCTTATCGATGTCATCACAAAGACTAACTGAGCTTGCCCAGTTATGAAAGCCCTGTCTAGGGAACAATGCATAGCCTTATCATGGGTGATCAGTGGGTTTTGTAGATATCTTTCTATAAGTCCTGTACTATGACAAACAGGATATAGCTGTTCCAGCTGTGATCCAGAGGTAAGAGAAATATGTACAAAGAGTTCACTCCCTATGTACTGACAAGGCCTTGTCTTCAAGAGGGATGGATGGATTGCATCCTACCCCCATTAACATTGTGCTGGTAGGTGGGTCAGAGCTGGGCTTGAGTCAGCAGGTTCCTGAACAAAGAGATCTCAGCTGAAAAAGATCAGAACTGGGCTGGATGTTTATGGTTGTCATTCAGTATTCTGATACAATTAGCAATACAAACCCTAAAGCTAGTTTTCAAGATCCAAATGCAGTATTTAAGCAATCGTTTCAAAGCAGAGCATGTGTATTATTTATACAATCAACTCTTTCACACACAGGGAACTATTCAAGCAATTCGAGGCGTGGTCGAGAAATCTGTCTACTTGCAACAGAAAATTTTTTTGTTTAGGTCATCAAAGTTGATTTGAAGTCAGGGATGAAGAGCTGACCCACATCCTGTTCATGGGAAGTGGCAATTAGGATGTCACAGAGAGGAAGCATTGCTTCAGTTTAATTAGAAATACACACTTTCAGATATCCACCAGAAGTCTCTGAGAGCTGAACCATAAGAGTACAGAGGAGGTCATCCAGGCCTGCAAGCGAGACTTGTCAATTAAAAAACCGCCATGTTTCTACCTAGTGATGGGCGCCATTGTTCCCATCCCTCTAATTACCTGGAATGCTGACTTCCGTGGTGGTTCTTCATCCTCCTTTTTAAGTTCCTCTTCTTCCTCCTCTTCACTATCCGTTTCAAACAAATAATAATCTCCACTCCTGACCACTAAGCAATAAACAAAATATTTGCTTATTTCTTGAAAGAGACACAAGAAACCTGGGGGCTTATTAATGAAACACACCCCCCAACCCCACAAGATACACAGATGGCCTTCATGAAGACCACAGCAAGAGATGTTAGCAGGAGAAAACAGATGAAAAGAACCCATTTAAGTCTAGGGTTCTACAGTGCTGGCATGGCTGGGTCTACAGAGCATGAGGCCTTGTCGGTGCCATTTTAAGAGATCAACAACTATGGGGTTGACCTGACAATTTCTTCCTTCTTCACTGTTTTATAGGGCTGAATCCATTTGGAGATGCCAAGATGCTTGAACACCCTTGTTTTGCCCACTCATCAATTTTGATCATCTAGACAAAGGCCAGAGTGAAGTGGAAGATTTGGCATGGTCTGTTACAGACAACCATCCAGGGTGACCCAGGATGAGGCCAGTGCCACCAGCCTCTACTTCACTTTAATACTATGCAGACCTGGCTTCTCCACAAGTAACACATGAGGCAACAGAAGACAAGACATTAGAAAGAGTTAAAAAAAACAAACAAAAGAAAATAAACAACAACAACAACAACAACAAACACATTGCCACAAAGAGGAAAAGGGTAGGTAATATAATAAACAAAACAAGATAACAGTGTCGTGTCTGACTGCTTTTACAAAGAGCCATAGGATGGACTGAGGACAGCAGCCTTGGTCCATAGGGTTTGGCTCTGTCATACTTCTGGTCAACAAGCCATTCCCTGGGAACATAATAAAATCCAAGGGGAACTCTACTGACCATCAGGTGCAAAGCACAAACCGTATGGCCTGCTTCTGCCTCATCTGACACTTGCCTTGCAAGAACATACTGACTGTGTCAGGAATGGGAAAAGAGAAATCAGAGATGTCTCACGACTTAAAGACAATTAGGAAATTCAATCTTTATATTTGAAAACTTTTTAATTTAATAGAGAAAAGAGACTCCCTTCTGATGCTACAAGAACTAACTGTACCATCATTGTGGGATAGGATACTCATGATTTCTAATTGTATATGGGATTGCAAACTACGAAGGCATCTCTGGGGTGAGATAATGTGATGTTTTAAGTTATAATTTGGACGTACATCTCATAAGGAAATAGGAAACCTTGGCTTGTTTAAAGCTAGTTGCTCGAATGTCACTGGCTATGGTCAAAAGTTGAACCGTTTCGTCTACAGTATCAGATGACTCTGCACCTTCATTCAAGAAGATGCAGAGTGAACGAATTGGGCCTTATATCCTTGAACAGAAGCACTGTGGTTCGTTACTCATGTTTTGAAGGGAAAACAACCAGGCCTAGAGGATTGGGTCCAGGCCCAGGGGAATCAATGCAATACAACATAAGGTAACAATAAGCAAGAACAAACCAAAATCACAGCATTACATTTGACAGTGAGGGAGACCATTCAAGTAATGCCTTTCACTTAAGCTCAGAGATTTTGCAGGGAAGTTTTTGTGGACTCTACATCACATGGTTTATTGGGACAAACACAGGGCATTGTGGGATGGAGCATTTACCCTCATTATAGGCACGAAGATCCACAGTAGCTGGAATTGTATTCAATCATACCTTCTACTACTTTTATTCTTAGGGTTGAGCCCAAATGATTTTCATCTCAAGCACTGGTGTTATTATTAGTAATATCACCAATTTATCATGCAAACAAGTGGAACTGGTACACTTGAAACAATGAAATATTTTTTTTCCAAGTCTCTTAGTCCTTTGGAAAATATTGTTGAAGCAAAACTAGCGAAATCAAATACTTTCTTTGGTGTATGCTGCTAGTAATAATTTAAAATGTTCGTTGTACAAAGTAAAGTACAAGTATAAAGTCAAAAGTCCACGTACATTAGTGCAGATGAAGACACTGCCTCCAGGCTGTGTCCAGACACAAAACTCAGATACTGGTGTCATTGGTAAATTACTTGGTATGAAACTAACTTTTAGAATTCCACCACGTTGTCCACAGAAACTTGACCCTTTATGCCAGCTATGTGTCAACAAAGCAAGGTTAGGTAATGAGTAAGGTCACATGGAACTGATACAGAGACACACTCCAGTGGGAAGGAAGGTATCATTGAACAGCAATAATGCAGTCCTGTGTGTGTGCATAGGTTTGGAACTAGCAAATTTGCCACCACAGTTTGTGCTGACATCTTTGCTGCTAACCAACCATCTTAATAAGTATTGTTACTAATAGCCACTGCATCTCCACTTAAACTCAGCATCTCTCAGCAATGATTCTGATGCCCAGCCCAGTCACTCAACAGATAAAAGCAAGGTCCTCTAATAACTTTCTTCCAGATTTAAAGAGAAGCGCTGGAGCATGAAGGGTTAAAAAAGAGTCAAGGACACAGTCCTCCCCTTCTGTTCCTTTCAAACTTGGAAAGGAAAATATATTACACAGAAGAAATTTAGTACCACAAGTAGAATAGAATTCCAAACCATGCACTACAGACAGCTCTCCATTATTGCACTGTAAGATGTTGTAACAAGGCACACAGAGTTGATTATCGGAAGAGTTTGATATAATGAGAGTGAAATGAACGAGAAAAATCTAATGCCATTAACCATCACTGGGAGATGAGTCGCTACCAACATGGAAGGTGAATATCAAAGACCATATCCAATTCTTTTGAAATGATTTAGATACTGAAATGGAGAGACAATTGTAGTCACTGCAGTGGGAATTTACCCACTCAATATGATGTGATTTATGAAATGGATAGGTCACACTAAATTAGCAAAGGCCCTTTAAAAACAGAAAAGTAGGCACAGTTTACTTGTGACTTGATAGAGTAGGCATTTAGTGTTGTTCACATGTTGTTAACCTGACTAATATACCAATGACCCGAAGACAGAGGAGCCACATTGGAGTTCAACTTAAAGTCCCTTTGAACGTGGACAGAAAATTAAGTGGAATTCATTGCAATCTCTCTTTTTAAATTTTAAACATACTGCTGAAATTCAATATATCTAATTAAATCCAAAGATAGCAAATTTCAAATTTTATGCTATTTAAATTGCCTTGCTGATTTTACAAGACAACTTTGGTGAGAGACACCAATTACAGGTGGCAGTGACACTTATGATTCAGGATGGAAAAAAAAAAAAAACTGACTTGTGTAGTTTTCTAATGGCTTCCTAATGCTCTTAGCACTGTGTGAGTTTCTTTGCCTGACCAAAATAGTTGTAATTGTGGATTTACAGGGTAAGCCTAAAAAGGGTGAAAGATACTACACATTATTTTCAAAACAATGACTTTTCACTCTTCCACTATGCCTAAGGAATCCAGGAAGACTAGGTTATATTGAGTCATTCCATTATAACACCATTGTCCAGTGTTGCCTTTACAGAAAACATAGAGCCAATGGTATCTGTGACCACGCATCCATTTTTATCATCGGGAGGGAAACACATTGTAGTTTATGTGTCTAGCAGATGCTGCCTTCCTGGGTTTTTTGCTATTACTTGGTCACATCTGAGGCTGGGCTGCATTCTAGGCATAGGTGTTTGGGGTATTGATTGTTGCAGAATCATTTTGAGATTTGGAGGAATTTAAGTACAAAGCAAATGCATTTTAGGCTCTGTCAGTTGCTTACTAAACACACTTCTAAAAATTCTCAAATGCAAATGAAGTCAAAGCTCTGGGAAGACAGGGAGGGAGGCTCACTGACACCCATGCCTAGGGCCTTACAAAGAGGGTCACAGACACTTTTAACAGAGCAGTCATCCTTCAGAGTCCCAGCAGGGGCCAAACGTATACCTAAGGGTTTTAAACCACACATGGAAAAGGAGCAGAGCTCTTGACCACAGATTTAGATAGCACACTTCGTTCTTCGCTTTCTTACATAATACTTTCTACATCATATCTTTGGCTTGCTTTAGCCATCATGCTAATTTCTCAGAAAGAACGAGTCCATGGGGCCCAGGAACTCGTTAGCACAGCAGTGCTCTTACACTCAGACCCCCTATCAAGTCACAAGGGTCAAACCATGCATGGGACACATGGGTCATGGGAAGCCTGAATTCTGGTCAAGGATATAAGGGTTAGAACTGATGAGATCGGAAGAGGATCAACGAAACCTACTGGAAGCATGATCAACCCAAGGCCGCCACCACTGCTTTTTTTTGCCCTTGGCTTTCTGTTTGTCTGCTTCTCCTAAAATGAAATATGTCCAGACATTAATTCTTTGGAAGTGAGCACACACGTTTTGAAAACCACGCTTTAACAACTCAAATCGTCAAATCTAGGTTAGTTGCAAAAACACATCAGAGGCCAGGAAAAGGAAGTGGGCTAACTATAAAAGTCCTCATGTGCAAAGTCCCCTGCAAAGGCCAACACTGAAGGTTCTTAACAGCATGCTACATGCCCACTCTCTTCCTAGGATCTGAAGGCATGTGAAGAAATAGTAAAAAGGAAGTATTCATCAAAAATGTGTCTTATGCTGAATTTTTTTTCCATCAAATTAACATGAAAGAATCGTGGCCCATTTAAAGGAAGTACTTAGTGGTAAATAATTCATTAACATGCACCAAGCACAGGAGTAGGACTTTTTCTTTTGATGACATCAGTACACGATTGGAGGACAGTTACTACTGACGTAGAGATTCTAGGAACTTGAAAGAGAGCATGCATTTTTTTTAATCCCCCTAAGTGGGAAAGCATGCAGGCTCCTATACAGACTGTGAAAACTATATTTGGATAAATATATAATTAAATACAATAATAAGTTCTATGTTTCACAGTGAATTCATTGTAATGAGCAGTAGCTGAACTTTGAATTATAAATATTCACAAGTGACATACAGTGCGCATGCATATTTAGTTTTCATTGTTGGATTTTTAGACACCAAAGGCAGCGTATCCAAAACCTCTTCCCTGAAGGAACAAATTAAGCAAACTGCATGCCAATTCCTTTAGAAATATGTGTGTGAACTAAACCAGGCTGCCTTCATTAAAGGCATATGTTGAAGAGTAGATGCTTACTGCTTACAAAATTATTCATTCACTTAAATATGTACTAATGACACAAACACATCTAGTCACATTAGGAGGCTCCTGGTAGCATGAAGATGAGTGGTACTTTACAGCCCTACCGACAGCATGCTGTTATCAGATGTCAAAGCACTCGGTAAGATGAAAATTTGACATACTTTCATCATCTTCTTCTGAGACTTTCTGGATGTCCTGGGCTTCCCCTGACTCCTGGGTCAAGCTCAGCATCCTCTCCTTACCCTTTTTGTACTTTTGTTGCCGGGCTTTGATACGATCCATCCTATAAATAAGGCAGTGTTAGTAACAATAAGAGTGTATGCGCAGTAGTCATGCCATGGCCTGCACTGTAGGTGCATAGTGTGTACAGATATCTGAATCCATGAGCAAAGTGGCCAGTTTAATTTGAAGTACTTAAGAATTATGAGATCATTGCTTATTAGCAATAAATAACTCTCTCTCTCTCTTACACACACACACACACACACACACACACACACACACACACGGGGAAGGGGATTACAATGAGAGGGAGGGAAAGAGGGAGAGACACCATGGTTCTTTGTGTTTCATATAGATACTGGGGTTAATAATATGCTCAATAGTCATGATGCTAAGGTTATCCCTTGATATCAGTTCTCATTTTGTATCATAGTCAGATTACGGCATATTATAACCAAAAGTTTTACCTTTTTTGTTGTTTTCTATTTATTTTATATGAATGTTTTACCCCCATGCACGTATCTATGTGTTCCATGTGTATGCCTGGTGATCTATCTTGAATAGATCCCAGGTCCACTGGAAGATCAGCTGTACTCTTAATGCACCAGCTTTGCATTCTTAACTAAATACAAAGTGTCAGGCCTCACTTGTGGGAAGTGAGAGAATATTCTAAATGCAGGAAAATTCTAAATGTGTTCACCCACTATGTCTGGGTTAGAGAGAATAGCAAGAGCTGCCACCACACTGCAGGAACCTTACAGTTTGTGCATTCACCTTAGGTTTCTGTGTAAGCAGCCACGCCATGGGATAATCTAGTTTATTTGAAGGAATACCTTCCAAGCGAAGAAAACTAAGAAGTGAGGTCAAGATGGAATGAAGCTGCTCTTACAAATTCAGGGGCTTTCCTGGGAGGATGGGATGGGGCTTCCACTCTCTTGAAAAAGTATCAAGGGTTCAAAATCTCTGGATATTAGCTTTGAAGCATTAACACTCAAAAAATATAGATGTTTACCAGTTCATTGCTGGAAAATTCTTTACAACTGAACTCTCAAGTCATCTGAGTCCTCTCAGCCCACCCCTGTCCCATATCTGTATGCTTACCCCTGTCCCATGTCAGCCCACTCCTGTCCCAAGTCAGTCCACCCCTGTCCCATGTCTGTCTGTTTTCCCCTGTCCCATGTCTGTCTGTTTACCCTTGTACCATGTCAGCTCACCCCTGTCCCAAGTCAGCCCATCCCTGTCCCATGTCAGCCGACCCCTGTCCCATGTCATCCCACCCTGTGTCCTATGTCAGTCCACTCCTGTCCCATGTCACCCCTGACCCATGTCAGTCTACCCGTGTCCCATGTCAGCCCATCCCTGTCCCATGTCAGCCCACCCCTGTCCCATGTCAGCCCATCCCTGTCCCAAGTCAGTCTACCCCTGTCCCAGGTCAGCCCATCCCTGTCCCATGTCAGCCCACCCCTGTCCCATGTCAGTCCACTCCTGCCCCATGTCACCCCTGACCCATGTCAGTCTACCCCTGTCCCAGGTCAGCCCACCCCTGTCCCATGTCAGCCCACCCCTGTCCCATGTCAGTCCACCCCTGTCCCACATCACCCCTGACCCATGTCAGTCTACCCCTGTCCCATGTCAGCCCACCCCTATCCCCTCCAGGATAGTGGTGTAGGAAAAGCATTGAGTCAGACTAGGAAGAGACTAGTCACACCAGCGCTGCTTCCGGTTGCTGTGGACCCTACATGTCAGAGGGCATGCATTCTCCTGAGCATGCACTGTATTATTGCAGAAGATGCTTCTGAAGCTGACTCCGTATTTATTTCCTGGATCCAGAAAGGCAGTGAGAACATCCGCACGCTTACTCCACTTCTTTCATTACTTTATCAGTCTTTACAAAAGCTCACAAGGGACAGCTGTGCCCTCTAATTGAATAACACCAAATGGTCAGAGAACCTCAATGACCAGCTCAGGACTCCAGATGAAATAACTGAATTTGTGATGTCTCTCTGCCTTTTCCCCAAGATGGTGCCTTCCCCACACCCTGGAGCTACCATCCTGTTAAACTGCCTTCATCTTCAGCATAGCAGGGTTAGTGCCTCATCTGACAGAGGAATCAACACTCATTATGCTGTGTGGACCAGTCCTTAGACATCCCCTTCATTGTTAGACACGGATAAACTTTTCAGGGGTCAGAGTCAGGACATGGTTAAATGTACTGATGCAAAAGGGGCAGAGAAGCAGAGGGAAGAAAGTCCTTACTGTCTCTTCAGCTGGTCCATGGATTTTTTCTCTTCTTCAATTCTTGCCTTTACAGCTTTCACAATTGTAGCCTGGAAAAGTTCGGCCCCTCTGAAATAAAGGTGGGAACACAGAACAAATCAATATTCTTGTGGATGTTCAACCTTTCCTGAAAATGGTCAGAGGTCATGACACCCTTTTGCCAGGGCTGAAAGAAGTTTCCTGACTTAAGTCACTTGCTTCTTCTAGAAGCTTTCTGAGACACTGGAGAAGGAAGAAAATAGCCCCTTGGGACTAAGTGGGCTGTCTGCCACCATGGAAGACCAGCAGAAAGAAAATGGTTTGTTTTTCAGACACTAAATGACTTCAGTTGTGTGCCACACAACATTTATCAAGTGACATTCACTTCTAGTAAAGAACATAGCTTCAAGCTTCTAGACTTAAAGAGTAGTGGTTCTCAACCTGCCCAATGCTATGACCCTTTGATACAGTTCCTCATGTTGTGATGATACCCAACCATAAAATTATTTTTATTGCTACTTCATAACTGTAACCTTGCTACTGTTGCAAATTGTAATGTAAATATCTGTGTTTTCTGATGGGCTTAGGCAACTCTTGTTAAAGGGGCATTTGACCCTCACAAAGGGGTTGGAACTTACAGGTCGTGAATGACTGTCCTAGAGAAGCTATTGGTCATATGACAAGATGTTGTTCAGCTACTCACACATATCCTTTCCATTGTCATCCTTTCTCTTGTATGACAGGGAAAGGAGTGCGATGCCTCTTGCCAATGGCATGCCTTGGGCTCCAGGTCTGTCTGAGGAATTTATACATTTTCACATTCCATTTCTTCTCCTCTCTCTCTCTCTCTCTCTCTCTCTCTCTCTCTCTCTCTCTCTCTCCTTCTCACATCGTCCTCATCAGCACCGAATTCTTGTTTTTTCAGTTGGAGTCATTCTCATTGGGACAAAATGATGTTGAACTGAAGTTTTTGTTGTTGTTGCTTTTTGTTTTTTGTTTTTTTTTTTTCAATTTGCATTTGGCTGATGAGTTCTGGTATTGAGTACCAGTGAATATACTTTTGGGACATATGTGTATATTCCTTCTTTACACTCCATCCTCCCCCTTTTGTGATGCAGAGGATCAAATGTACTTTTCCACTGAGTTCCTCATTCCCATGTTGTCTCTTGGGGTATGTCTATTCAGATCATTTGCCATTGTGTTACTCACAGGTTGCTATTGTTTACAATAAGCCTTAATCAGTACTAGAGCTGGGCATATATCTACTCTCTATGATATTAAAATCGATTTTCTATCAATAACCTTACTATGTTTCAACTGTGCTGCTCTTAACTCCGATTGGCCAGCCCTCAGGGCCATGTTTCATTGACTCATAACCCATGGCAACTTTTTCTTCTTCCTCATATTTTTCCCCCCACCCACATCCCCAGTTCTCCTCTGATGCCTCAGGCTTGGGAACCCTAATTCCGCACCCCCCCATGTTTCCTCTGCCCAGCTATTAGCTCTTGGCATCTTTATTCACCAATCAAAAATAACTTGGAGGCAAGGTTACATAGTGCCACTTGGGTCTACATGAGGACTCTCTCCTCTCTGGGGCAAACAAGTCTCGGGGGCTGCACTTAGCCTTACAATACACAGCAAAAGACCAAACCTCAACACTCAGAGTTTCTTGTTAAGACTCTATTTTAGATGCAAAAGGACTGGCAAAAAGACTGGTGTCCAGTCCTTAGGGAATGATGTGTGTGTGTGTGTGTGTGTGTGTGTGTGTGTGTGTGTGTGTGAGAGAGAGAGAGAGAGAGAGAGAGAGAGAGAGAGAGAGAGAGACTTCTGTAAGCAGCAATGTTAGATAGCAAAGATTAAACAGTACTGCATTCAGGCCACGTTGGTTGTTGTTGGAAGTAGCCTGACCCACCTGGATGCCAGGATCTGGGATGCTTTGATGTCAGCCACAACATGCAGGAAATAGTAACTCATGAAGACTCTCCTCTGCAGCAGGAGAAATGCAAAGCAGATGCTGTCCCAGATGATCCCTGCCTCCCCACTGGGCAGCTTGCATTTGGAGTCATCTTCAGCTGAGACACAAAGCAGGGGGAGAACTCAAATGTAAACGAATACCCGTTTCTGCCCTCCCTGTTGTCTTGGGAAATCACACTGGCACAAGAGTGGAACTCTGATGTTCCCATTTATGATCTGAGTACCTCAGAAGCAAAACTTTACTCCCCAAGTCTGAAATCAGCATGAGGGGGCCCAAGTGACCTGCTGACACTGTGAGGTACAGGGAAGCCCCTGGATATTCCTTCTTCAAGGACTCCCCAGCAAGAGCTATGGAGAAACAACAGCTGGATGGCGGATGAGTCCCACTCAGGGGCGACTGAACACAGGCTAGTCTATTAGAAGCTGGTGGCAGCATATTTTATACTAAGTAGCAATTTCCAGAGACTAGTTTAATCCTCTGCCAAGTACAATCTGAATTAGAAACCACAGTCAAGAGTGCATTGTATCTAAATAGCCTTTCTAAGCACCATGGAAGGGCACAGGTGCTATGACCTATGGCAGAAATATCATTTCCCATTGACTCTTGGGGTAAAATCACCCCAGAAATTCTAGGGCTCTTCCCAGTTGGCTCTCTGAGCCCTAAGTTCCCTCCGCTTCTTGAAGAGAGAAGGTCTGCAGACCTGAGGTTCCCTGAGGACTGTCCATTCTAACTGGAGCAATTGCAGCTTTGAGAAGGTGGCTGGACTTGTTTGGAATCTTACCGGGGAAAGTACATAGAGGCACCTTTACTACACCCATGTGGCAGGGCTTTGGGAGACATCCTGTGTTATAGGCAATGGTTCATCATATAGCGTAGCTCTATAATTTCCACCTCAGGGCAGAGTTGACTCTACTCTTATCTCATTTCTTGTTGTTTTCCTGTAGGCTTTAAGTCAGAACAACACAGCTGCTCTTTCTTTTCCGAATTTCTTCTCGCAAAGGGTCCTCTCATACTTACGCATTTGATAGCCTTTCACGGTGCAGGCCAGGCTGAACGCTTGGATCAACCAGCAGCTGTTTCTCACTAGTGCACCAATGTACCCACAGGCTCCTATCTGAAAATGAAAGGAGGTAGGCAAACCTTAACTTCAAAATCTAGAAAACAAAGTTGATGTCTAACAAATCCATTGTGCGTGAATTCACTAGGACCTGATGCCAAGAATTCCCGAGGGTCCTGCAATATCTAAAATAGCAGTCTCCATATAGAATACAATAGTTAGCACTAGCTGTTTGGAGAGCAGTGTAAACTTAGGAGAAATTCCTCTCAGTGGGAATGGAAAGGGTCTCCAGTGTGATGCTTCTGCACTTGGAAGCACTGATCTTTAACAAAGAAAGCTGGGCAACTATTGGAAAAGCCTTTACCCTATGGGAACGCACTAAAGCAAAGTCTTTGATTTGGGTAGAATTATTTTCTCATAGGTCACAGGACTCAAGCTAACACTGATACCCAGAAGATCACTCCAGGTCTAAGCTTAAGAGTAGAGCTCTTACGGCTGGCAGCTGGCCTTAGTGTGTGATACATTGCCCTTACATTCATGGATCCAACATCCTAGGATTTAACCAACCTTGGATACAAAATAGTTGCTGTCGGGGAGGACCTGTATCGAACATGCTTTTCGCTGTCATTGTCCCTTTTAGTGTAGTAGAGCATTCATTTGTGTATTAAGTGCTTGTAGTGTAGATTTATATATCATCTGGTGAAGATATAAAACATATAGAAGGATATATGTGGGCTCTATGAAAATGTTGCAATTCAAGGTAGCTGAGTGCCTAAATATTTTGGGAGTCAATGGCTGAAACGAATCCTTTTAAGCCAAGGAAACCAAGGAAAGTCTATGTGCATGAAGGCTTGTTTGACCAATCCTCTGAGTAAAGAAGTCTTGTCGGTTGGATTGTATGTAGTTCTTCCATAGTAATAAATTTCTTATGCCAAGTTTCAATCCTGAATTAAGTAGTTTAGATAAACATTAGCCACTGCTAGTCAACATATGACTGCTATGGCGTCAGCTGTGCACATGGATGGCCCTTGGACACTCCAAAGCACTTATTCCCCAAATAGCAGTGATTCAGCTTGGAGTCTGCAGTCGTGAAACAGAGCATGTAGACCTAGGCTCTAATCCCAGGCCATCAAGCTTGTGTTCTTCTCCTCCAGGCAGGGACTGATCTCCTTTTCAGTCTTTAGAGACTTTTCAATATGTTTTTGTTAGTTTGCCTCAGTGAAAGCTACCTCCTGCATTTTCTAGGACAGATAGTAGAAAAGCATTTTCTGTTCATTCACCCCAACATTGTAACCATTGTCTCCAGGGACTGCATTGTGATTATTAATAAAAGAAGCCATCTTCTTCCCTTTCAAAATGTGAGCATCTCAAAGCACCTCAGTTCTACTTCTATTTGGACCTTCGAAATTTAAAATTGCTTAGCAAAGAGCTAGCCTATAATGTACATTTGTAGGATGAATAAATGGATGGATGAATGGATAGATGGATGGACATATGGATGAATAGATGAGTGTGGATGAATGGAAACAGGCATGTATGGATGGATAAAGGTGTGGGTGGATTAAAAAGATTGAAGGATACAAGTTTGGATGGATAGATGGATGAGGGTAGACACTGTATCCATGCATTTTTCAGGATCAGCCTATTGGAGCTTTCCCCATGAAATCATCTTCAGATCAAGCCACCAAGCTGCTGTCTGGTCTCACACCCCTGAAACTAACCCCAACATCACTCCCTGTGAAAATTTGTGTTAGTGAGCTAAAATTCTTAAATAAAGTCAGTATGTTGTCGATTAGAAAACTAATCCTTCTACTTCTACAGACTATACACAAAAATAAATAATTCAACTCTTCATGACTATACACTCTTTCCTAGATCCCTAAACACACTGACTTAGATGAAAAAGTCTTTTAAAAAAACAAATGAATAATTAGACAAGTGAATGCTTAGTGAGATCCTTCATAAGAAGGTAGGAAGGGAAGAAGTAGGGACCATCACAGCCCTGTTCTGTTAATGCATGACTGACCCAGCACAGCCATGAGAAGCAGGCACAAGGCTCATCACTTATAACCCAGTGGAGAGGCACTAGTACACTTAGGAAGGTTGTTGGTTAAATTCCCTGTACCACTAAAGGACACCAGTGCTGGTGTGATTCTGGAACTATCCCTGAGCAGGATGCATTACTTGTAACATTGTGGTAGAAGTTACACCTGACCACAGCCAGCAGTATGCATGGTTTTACCACGGCGCATGGTTACCCCCACATCTTCATCTGGATGTCTGCACTCAGAAACAACCTCGTGCTGAACTTTCTCTCACATCTCTGGGTACATAAAATGTTTCAGCACCTAAAAGTCCTTTTGATCTCATTTCCCACACAACAGGGCATTCCAGAAAAAATTCTTAATTTGTCCTACACTCTATAATTTTTTTTTCTAGGTGAGACAGTTCCTTTTTTGGTGAGCAAGATAAAACTTTGGAGAGTTCAGTAACCCTGATTCGATCATAAAAGGGCCACTGCATAGAAATACGATGAAAGACACAAGATTGTTCCTCAGGGAGGATAGGATTTTAACTAGTCAATCATTTTAGATTTTATCTGTTGAATGTATCACCTCCTATTGTGTGACCCTAAGTGGGGAAAAGGAGTGGAAAAGATTCTCTTAACACTGTAAAACCAAGAGTGGCAAGCAGTCACTGAAGCCTTAACTTGCAGTGTCTTGGCTGGAGCTTTTAAGGACCACCATGTGGACTGTTTATTCTCGCACTGAAACCACAGGTATGTTATGTAGTGGGAACCACTTACTGACAGTATATTCTTCATGGTGATCACAAACACGTTGTATGCAATCAGCCAGTCCCAGTAGCGAAGGATGCTCTTGATGGGTTTCAGCAGCAGATCCCCTCCAAAGAGCAGGAAATAGAAACAGGCCACCAAGTAGCCCATGCAAAATATGCTGATCCTGGTTGTTCCCGTAATGAAGATGATGGTGAGGACGAACCAGAAGAGGTAGCTGAAGATGATCACTTTGGACATGTCCAAGTAAGATCTGCAAAACAGACCCCAGGGCAATGCAAAGACAACAGCAACACAGGCAAAACTAAGAGCTCTTCTTTAAGGAAGGAAATCTCTCTCTCTCTCTCTCTCTCTCTCTCTCTCTCTCTCTCTCTCTCTCTCTCTTTTAAACATTGAACTACCCACATTTTGCAAATCATGTGCTGAGCTCTGTGTATCCCACTGCCTGCTGCCTAAGAAACCCCTACATAACCAGTCCTAGACAAATAGGTAAGTGGAGAAAAACCACAGGAAAATATGTCTATCATCATCTCATCTGAGACTAATTTCTCACAAAACAAAAGTTTTCTGCCTACCACTTGAATATCCAAAATTCTCTTTGTCTTTCTATAAGAAGCACATATAATGTAGTGGTTTGAATATGCTTGGCTCAGCGAGTGGCACCATTTGAAGCTGTGGCTCTGCTGGAGTAGGTATGGCCTTGCTGGAGGAAGTGTGTCACTGTGAGCGTGGCCTTTAAGACCCTTGTCCTACATGCCTGGAGGGCAGTCTCCTCCTGTTTGCCTTTTGAAACAAGATGTTGAGCTCTCAGCTCCTCCTGTGCCATGCCTGTTTAGGTGCTGCCATGTTCCTGCCTGGATGATAATGGACTGAACCCTGTAAGCCAGCTCCAATTAAATGCTGTCCTTATAAGAGTTGTTTTGGTCATGGTGTCTGTTCACAGCAGTAAAACCCTAAGACAGATGATGAAAACCATTCCAAATTATATGATGAAAACCATTCCAAATTAAATGATGAAAACCATTCCAAGATAAAGGCGTCTCTTGTTTGGCAGGAAAATGAGCAATGTATTACATTCAAGGAACTAGAAATTTATATTATTATATTACAAAGAATGCACATACTACATACAAAAATTTCACTAGAGGTAAAAAAAAAATGCTCCTCATAGATGGAAGAACATCTCTGATATTCTGCGTCTGGATGTCACTGGGCCCATATAGGGTTCTTTGAGGGACTGTCCCTTTCCAGTGGCTTTACTGATGAAAAGTGAGACTGGAGTATAAGACCTACATTTTTCTACAATCATTAGCAGCTGTGACTGCTTCCAGAGCATGGACTTTAGGTGGGAGGTATTATGGTGTCTGGCCAGCACTGTCCTCTTCTTGACCACCCCTTCATTGAGGGCTTGCTCCGGAAGGTTTTCCTCTTGGGTTTATGGAAAAATATCAGAGAATAAATTCTGAATTCACTGTTTGATTCATGGACTACAATTCTATAGAAGGTTAATAAATAATCTCCATAATGTATGCTCCGGCTTTGTGAGCAGTGTTAGAAAACAGGGCATGTCTTGGTGCACTTATCAGATGAATGAACAATTGATATTACTGATTTGAAGAATAAAATAAAACAACATATTTATTCCGGGAAAAACTGTAATCCTTCTTTAGTTTTCTAAAATAAAACAGGAGGACCACGGTTGTGATTAGCAAACCTGCCAGCTTCTTACACAGATAAAGTGGAATGTGACAGTATATACTCCGGCCATAGGTGGCTGGAGGGGTCAATCTCTGGTCTGGCTCAATGGAAGTAAAGTACTTGGAATGGGATCAGATGCCTAGAGCCAGCAGTCAATGGAAGCTTGTTAAGTAATGCATGTAGGGCATGGGATCAGGACAATGTCAACAGGGCACGGGGACAAGAACAGGATCAGTTAGAAGGGCTTTGCCCCCTGTGCTACACATTAGAAGAGCAGACAAGAAAGGTTATTTAAAAGTGACAGCTGCATGCTACTTGTCTCTTGAGTCAGAAGTTGGGGCACTCCACACAGATGCAATGTATACTCTTAATGCTGTCTGTCTGTCTGCCGCTGCCATACCTTCCTAACAGAAGTCGAGGATGAACACTAAGCCAGGAGCCTCAGAGGCTGGAGGATCAGGCCTAAGTCACAAAGCCAGATCCCACAGTGCTGTGTTTGCCTACTACACTGTGGCTGCAGAGAATTTAAAAAGCTTTCCCGGATGAGGAGAGCTGGGGAGCCTGACACCAGACAGGCCTCTGGATGAAACTATGTCTGGAAAACCCCAAAATACAGAAAGAATGCACCAGGAGAGAAACTGGGCTGGGATTTCATCAACACTCCCATAGAGAAGCCCAAAAAGGCAAGGCTGGGTGTCATCTGACTGGGAAGAGGGAGGGGCAGACGGAGCTGTAAAGGGATCCAACACAGGGATCAGGGAGAGAGGATACATGGACAGAATCACTCAGGGAAGCTCTGGGGGCTTCACTCTTTAGGCTCTTGAACACGCAGGTGTGGAAGAGGAAAGGCAGGAATGGGAGAAGTGGCAAGGAGGGATAGGGATGAGGGGTGATGGAGAAAGAAATTAGGAGGGGTTCTGATGAGGAGGGACAGGGATGGGATGGTTCAGGAGGAACAGGGATGAGGAAGGGGGTGATTAGGTAGGAGTGATTAGGGTGAGCACTACAGGAGAGAGAGATAAAGAGATCAAGAGATGATAAGGGAGGGATAAGGAGGGATGAGAATGAGGAAGTGTAGTGGTGATGAAAGATTCAGGATGAGGAGAGACAAGTAGTAAATAAGAGATGTGGGGGAGAGAGTGGGTAGATGAAGGGTAAAGAAAATAGAGAGGAAAAAGGGGGGAGGAATACGAGGTTGGATGGAAAAGGAGGAGGAAAGAAGGTAGATGAGGGTAGGAAAGGAGTCTCCCTGAAGGGATGCCTACTGTACTGTTGACCTACTACAGTGTCTTTTGGAAGAAGAGACTGAGGCCATTAATGACATTCTGTGTGGACAAGAGGGACACAGAAGTGTAACTCAGAGGCTCATCGGCTTCCGCTGTGGTCCCTAGAGAGAACTGCAGTAAAGGGGCAGCTGGGATGACATGGCACACCAAGACTGCCCATAAAGAGATGGAGCTGCTGTTACCTGCAGTGAATGAAATCTGGTACAGGGTTATGCTGGCTGAATGAAGCTGCATCAAGGTTCATGCAGATCTCGACATTGTCCCCAGCCATGATGCGCACGGCTGCCTTGTTTTCATCCTCAAAGATCTGTCGTTGTAAGGAAGCACATAGGAGCAGCATGAAGTCATCTGGCAAGACAAAAGCAGCCACTCTTCAGGTTCTGAAATGCCACACGCAGTCACCGCATAGCTTGTCGCGGCCTGAACTCCTAGGTCACTTGTGTCCCCCAAGGCATATGCCACTTTCTAAGGTTGGAACCAAGTCCCCATTTTCTGATCTCAGCATGGGGGCAACAGAGTGAGTATAAGGTACACAGGGCCAGCATTGGTGACATCTGAATGGCATCATGTCCAATTGCTAGGTGCCTACCCCCATGGATCTTGGGGTGTGGGACATTTTCACCTACCAGTGCTGAGGAAGCCATTGGAAGCCTGGTTTATCCTCTCACATGAGCTAGGTAGATATAGACATTTTATGCTTTCTGCTCACCAGCTCCTTTGCATTTGTAACCTGACTCTTGTCAGCGCTCACACTGAGGGTGTACCAGAGCAGGTGGCAAAGGCAGAAAGGTTGTGAAGGGTCATGAACAGGGAGGGCTTTGAGCTGCTCAGAGCAGAGATGTCCTGGCCAGGTCTCTGGGGCACTCCCAAGGCACAGGTAGCTTCCTCGATTTTAAAATCAGCCTGAAACTTCTGAAGCAGGGAAGTCACTCTGGAATTTTCCACGGCACTGCCACTCCTACTGTCCCAGAAGCACTGTTCCACCCATACATTTGTTTGCTGTTCTAGAAGGCTTCGCATGTAGCTCTCCTATGGCTGACATCTGAGGCTCCCCAGTGCTGCCACAGCCCTGTCTTTCATCTCAGTCTACCTGTCATGGTAGCTGGAAATAGAGTCAACTTGCAAAGCTCTCTCTCTCTATCTATAAAGAGGTAGGCATATGTGAACAGAGTTGTTGATTTATGCCTTTCTCAAATGGAACTGAACAAGTAGACGCTATTGATGGCTCAGAATATGAATACATAAGACAAGCTTCAGTCGAGGAACTAAGAGCATTAATGCCTAACCCTTGAAAAATAATGAGCAGATATAAATCAAATGGTCCCACAGCGGAAACACTTACAGACAAGAAACACAGGGTTGGGCCGCACGATGAAATCCGGGAAGTAGAGCCACTTGATGATGTTATCATTGAAGTAGGCTCCCTTGAATCTCCATGGATAATCTGCAAGGGGCAGGGATGAGCAGGCACAGTCAGTCTCTCTGCACTTCTCAGTGGTCCACTGGCTATGGCTGTTGCTACGGGGACATGCTCTAGGCAGGATGCTCACCTCGGCAAGGGGCAGGGGGGATGCCGATGCAGACAAAGTACTGGAAGGTGATGATGCAAGCCAGGAAGCAGCAGTACTTGGGCCAGACCTCCGCAATGGCTTTTCTTCTGCGTCGATACAAGACACCGATCAGCCAACAGGCGTGAATCATGGCGTAGAAGTCCATTCGCTGTCCAATGACATTCACGGACATTAGGAAACAGGTCTGTATAGGGATTGTTAAGAGGCAAGAAAGATTGTGTTAATCAGAAAGAGAAGTGTCAACAGAGACCAGTGCTCCTTAGTCTGTCTGCATGGGTATGTGAGGAGCCTCACTGTAAAAGTAGGGGGCTCTTTTGGCACCCCCTCGCTCAGAAATAATGACATGGAAACCTTTGTATTTATTAATAAACTTCAAGGTACTATGCTGGAAAGGTTCTGAGCTATTCTAACCCAACATTCTATTCTGTTCTAACCTGGCCTACTTTCCAGCCACATGGTCCTTAACCTGTCATCTTGGTCTTGCCCTGACACTTCCTTCTTCATTTGTGTCCTGATGGTGACTCCTCTTCTACCCACTCCCACTCTCCTGCCTTATCTTCCCCTGCCCAGCTATAGGCTATTCAGCTCTGATCTAACCAATCAGGAGGTGACAGAGAACAACACTTTCCAAAATACCGAGTCATGGGTCATACCAAAGTCTGGGCTGCAACAGATCTCTGGGTACAGAAATCAGCATTTGAATGCCCAGTGCACAAAAGTATCCCACAAGGCCTCACAGTTGAGTGTTTTTCACCATGAAGATAGAAATGCTATGTGATTCCTTCTGTGAGAACTGACTGTGTCTTTCATAGTATCTGCTTCAACAGAGTGGAGGGTGACAGCTCTAAGGTCCTTGGGAAACATCACCATTGTAACTTTGTTCCCTTAATTCCATCATAGTTATCATTATTGAATTCCATTTTCCCACTTCCTCTGTTACTATTCTCTCAGCACCATTTCAGGGCATAAGAGTTCACCTTTCCATCAACCACAGAGTGTGCCTGGAGGGGATCCATGGCTTCAGATACATATGTGGCAGAGGATGGCCTCATCTGACATCAATGGGTGGGGAGGCCCTTGGTCCTGTTGAGTTTTGATGCCCCAGCATAGGAGGAAGCTAGAGCAGTGAGGTGGGATTTGGGGCATTGGTGGAGGAACACTCTCATAGAGGCAAAGGGAGGGGGGAAAGGGGGGATGGGATGGGAGAGTTGTGTATGGGTAATGGGAAAGGGGGATATCATTTGAAATGTAAACAAATAAAATGATTAAAAAAAAGAGTTCACCTCTCAGTTTACACATTCAAAATGAACACAGACAGAAAAGTTTATTCTTAAAAAGAAACCCAGAGGATTGAGGATATATGGGTCTGCGACAGTTTACATGGCTCAGAAGACCTAGGGACCAAGTACACTTTTGTGAAGTAGTGTACTGGCTCCTGGCTTTGAGAACTTGAGCTGAACTGACCCATCACTCTTAATGGCTTTGTGAATTACAATCAGAAGTTGTGCAATGAACTAGCCTAAAGGACGGGTTTAAATGTTCATGAAAAGAAATCAAAGACATGGGTAAGAAAACTCACCTCTAGGCCAAACTTGTAGAAGAAGTAATTTACAAAATATTTGGCACAATTTATAAGCCCATCATCTAGATGTAACCTTGTGATGTCATGAAAGATAGTTTTAGACACTGGAGCAGTCAGGTTGTTTCGGCCTCGATAGTACTCCTGATGGCGGTAAACCGTGACTTCGAAGGCCAAAATCGCCAGCATCAGGAGGTTGTTCTACAAACAGCAAGCAAGAAAACACATCTGTGTACACTAAAAGGCTCTGTGATTTGGTACTTCTGAACAATTGTAGTAATTAAATCATTGTTTTGCCTTCCAGATGTCTCAAAAGGCAATGTTATATTAGATGATACCCGTTCTCGTTATAGAATTGAGCCTATTTCTCTGTCTTATTTACTGTGGTCCTACCTTCATTGTGGAAATGGAGCTAACTGTTGTGGTAACAGGGTCCAGTCTCTCTGGGCACAAGACTGTAGCTGCTGTTTCTACTTGCTTGCTAAGTGCATGCCTCACACCAAGAGAGCAGCACTGAGAACTCAGAGGAAGGCGTTCTTGCCTTGTTCGCAACCCTTAAGTGCAAAGCGGCTCAGGGACATCTGGGAAAGCCACTGATCTTGGACAGGATGACAGTTGGAGAAAGAATCTAATACCTCTGCAGACTTGCCAGAGAGAAAGGTAAGTGGAGAAGCAAGTTCAAGTTGGCAAAGTCCTGGTCAGAAAAACACTCATGACAAGAATATTGTCAAGTGGCTACAGGTGGCTTCTGGCTTTCCAAATATCAGTTTATTTTATCCTGACAGTTATTTGGACAGTGACTTTAGAGGAGCTCTTGAAATTACAGAATGGGATGTTTCATACATTTAAAATTCTCACGTGCCCTGTGAAAAGATCATATCTTGTCAGAGATTAGGACAATGATTAAAGTTGCCTGAGTTATTCATCAAAGTACAATGTACAAGAATATACAGGATTCTAATGGTTTTGTTTTCATTAAGTTTCTAAGACTTTTTGACTGAACTATGTATTATTTTGTAATATAATATATACTCCTTATTAAACATTCAAAAGGAAGAAATTGGCAGCAAGTATTTCCTGTAGTGCTTTTATGCCTCCTTCTCACAAATAATCATTACTGATAATTTGATAGATTTTATTTAGTGTTTTTTTGTTTGTATCTAAAAAAGATTACATGATGTACAGTATTAAAAATTTATATTTTTCAAAAAAATGTATTTTGGACTTGCTTTAGTTTTGATGTGACCACCAACTTTATACTTTAATGGTGCCTTGAGAAGCTAGTGGATGTATTGGTTGTACTTCACTACACTGGGTCAGATTGCTTGGGCACCTTCTCTTCAGCACAATGTAATACCAGTTTTACTATTTAGTCATTTTAGATATGAACTAAGAAGACAGAGTTACTATCAATGGGACTATAAAGAGTCTTGGAAGGGGCAGGAATCACAAACCATAACTGTGCAGAGAGGCCCACGTGAGGCACATCAAAGCCTTACCCTCAGGTAGACGAGCAAAGGGGAGGACTTCCTCAGGCCAACCCACTCAGTGGGATCAACAGGGGCACTATAGAGAAGAGACTTGTTCAACTCATGAAGGGGTATGTTGGTTTGATTTTCATTGGGCTGAAAAGAAGACAAAACAGGATGAAAATTGCTTGTTAAAAGTTAGAGCGCAGGCTTCTCCCCGTCAGCTTTGACCGAAGGGAGTTTGGAGGGGTAGGGAGGTGAGGAGCTATTTCAAGTGGGGAGGATTCCCAGGTTATAAGCAGATTTAGGTCCATCACAGGGCCAGAATAGAACTGTTGTGGATGAGATGACTTATAAACTAGACAGAATGTTCTTGGTGTGGTGATCCCCACCCCAAACATCTCCTTTGATCCTCTTAAGGTCAGTGAGGAAGGCCCCCGAGTTTTGAGGCTCACCAAGGAGCAGTTGACAGAAAAGTTCTCAGGCTTAATGGTTTGCAGCTGGTACAACATTTTGCAGACGATGATCACACATGTCCAGACAGTGCAGACACTGGAAGCCACACGACGGAGTTTGGCATATGGCAGAGCAAATGCCCAAGAAATCAAAAATACATAGTTGAACAGAGACACCTGAAAACACAAAATCAGAAATGGGGACAAAAATAATTTACATGACGTGGCAGGACAATTATAAGACAGGACAGTGTGGCTCCAGTTCAGCAAAGGTTGTCTGAGTTCTTATATGTAAGGCACTGCCTTAGGTGCTGGCTATTGCAAAGATAGAGAGGTTCTGTGGTCTTGAAGATACTATTATCTCATAAACCAGACAGACATAAAACCAGGTAGGATCCATATGATGTAACAGTAGCTAACTTATAAGTGTGCCTGGGCTTTTGTAATAGCATCCTGAAGGGTCCTCAGTCCAAAGATGGGGATTGACACAAAGCTAAAACAGGCTGTGAAAGATGCAAAGAACACTCAAGGTGAAGGACTCAGAAGCAAAGGATAAAGTAAAGGGAAGAGGTAGCATAATGAGGATAAGCCACTGGACATCAGGAAATTTTAGGGCTACTCATAGATGAGGATGGAGATGCAGCTTCAAGTCAAGCTTTGACTGGTCCCTTTGAACCATGAAATGGCACATGAACTCACTCTGTAGGAAAGGGAGACCCATGTCTAGGCCTTACATCAGAGAGTTTGAAGGGAAGATTTGTGTTATATTTAAATACTCGTCACAGAATTAAGGAGGAAGAAATGTAAGGGCTAGGTTAGAAGCCAGAACCCGGCTCTATAGAAGCTGTGGCGGTTTGGAGTTAGAGATTCCATAGTTCCATGGAAGCATGTGGCTCTGTGCTTGCATTTAAAAAAGACACATACTGGGTTGCCTGGGAAGTAAAATTAGCTTGATTTGATAGCCAACTGAATTGAGAGGTTGTTAAGTAGAGAAAGTGTGACACATGACAGCCAGTTTTTGTTTGTTTGTTTTTTGTGTTTTTGGAAGTCTGAGTGGGTGAATTATCACTGCTGTGATATGAATTACCAAGAATATGCTGATTTAAGGGAGAGGACAATGAGTTTGGCTTGATTCTTGGCTCTGAGATGTGCATGAATTAATCAAGCAGACTGATCTAGTCAGTTCCCTGCTCTAGTCAGTCTCCACAGCTTACAGTTCCTAGATGAATACAGAAACACCATGGTCTTATTAAGCCAGGAACTGTGCTAATTTATTTTGATACTGTCTCAGGGCTATTGCTGCTCTCAGGTGAAAAATGATAGCATGTGCTCACCATAAAACTCACTATGTACCAGGTACAAAGCTCTATGAGCTGTGAAGAGTAGGTTCCAAATCTGGCTTTAAAAGTATGAAGAGAGCTTCTTCATTCAACAGTAAGTTGGCGTGAAAGCCATACACATTGCTTCAAACTCCTGCTCTCTTTCAGCATCAGGACCTAAGGGGCCCATAGGCTCATCATCTCCATGGCAACAAGAGTGTAATGGAATTTTCACCCAAAATGAATCCATGTTGTATATGTGTGTTTATGTGCAATGAATGTGGATAAAGGCCAGTAAATTAGAGAAGGGCCAATGAAAGTTTTTTTCTCCACAGTAAACATGGAGGAACTCTTGAGAGAATGATGACACTTTTTATTAAATCAAGACCTAAGACAGAAGTATAAATCAAGTGTACCATCAACTTCATCTGTTATAAAGATAGCAAGCAAGGCGAACTCTAGCAAAGAGTTAATTATGTTCTGGAACTGAAGTATATGCCTCAGCAACACAAACTGGAATTTTACTCCTTTCCTCAAAGAGAGCTTTGGGAGATGGATTCCCATGTGGTGAAGAAAGGCAGCCCACTTACTCTACATAATTCAGAAAGCATCCTTTGCTATATGACCAAGCCAAGTGGAAACTAAGCCATGGGCTTTCTCTTCTGCTGACATTCCCTTTCTCGGCTCCATCAATCTTGGGTCTTCTGTGTAATAAAGCTTATGCACTCATGTATGTCTTGATCCCTGAATGTAAGGGGCATTAGACTAGGAATGGACCCATAGACAAAGGAAATGAGGACCTGCCATGTTCTGTTCAGCCTGCGAATACAGCAAAAGCACACTTGCCTCTTTCACAGTCACCCAGATAATGTACGATGAGACGATTTTGATGATGTGCAGCTCCAAGATCCACCACATAAACACCTGCAACTTGTGGAAGTACGCCAGGAATTGGAGGAAGAGCACAGTGAGCCGGTCAACCACCAGGTGCCACTTGTTCCTGAGGTCTGCAAAGCAGGAAATACAACGAGAAGCGTGACCGGTTTTGGTGTTATTAATGGGGACATTCTTGTTCCTTTCAGGAAGGAATGAGAAGCTACTCAAGAGTCACTGCATGAATTCTACAAACCTGGGGAGGAAGTACCCAAGACCCCCGGCGCCATGCTGCTGATTGTGGATGTAAGCTCAAACACAAGGGACAAGGTTACTCCCTGTGCCTTCTAATGAAACCAATGCAAAGAGCTCTGCCTTGACTTACTTTTAAGACTGTGTTAAATCATCTGAGCTCTCTGTAAATGTCATCTTTTCACCTAAACACTGCTTCCACCAGTGACAGATGAATGGATACAGTTCTCCCATCTCCTTTGACAAGCACACCCTGCAGGTCGGCCATGGGCAGAGACGGCTTGTTCCACCTCAGAGTCATCATGGTTTCCTGAAGTGTGCTCAACTTCATCCTAATTGTCTTAATCAAATCAGCCATTGTATTTTTCTACTTCAGGGATTTTCTACATCAGTCTAGCCCTGGCCAACCCCACTGGAAGCCACACAGGACTGGTTTTGTCTTCTCATACTTTAGTTCTGGGGTGTGCCCACCTGTAAGAGGTAGTTTTAATCTGACTATCCTTGGCTCTGAAAACTCAGGAAGGTTTTAGTTACACTGAAAAATACTTATTACAGAGTGATGCAGATGACAGTCAACAGAGAGAAACAATTTAAAGGGATGTACAACATAGCAATACGGGTATGGAGGGATTTTTGATGGGGCCTTTAGTAAGGGCCAAAGTCCTCTTTAAAGTAGTATAATGAATCTCAGCATCTACACACATACACACACACACACACACACACACACACACACACACACTTTTGCTTCTTGCCTTGGATCTTCTGAGATGAGTTAGAGAAGGGAACAAGGCCTTTAAGAGTAATTTCCCTCCACAGCATTTTTGATTTTCTGCTTTTGTATAGCAGACACCCAACTAAGACATGTACAGCATTTCCCACCCTGACCCAGAGGCTACACTGCCTCCCTATCTGAGCATTACAGCATCCTTTAGCACCCTCTGCTGGATAACACCAACAACCATGGCCCCCCACCCCCTCATTCCTGGTCTTTACAGGTCTATAAAGAAAGCTTAAAAAAAAAAAGTCTTAAATACAACCAGGAACATGACCACTTTTTTTGTGTGTTATTGATCAGAGAACATCTTGCAACTTTCAGGTTGGAATGAGGAAGAGAGAGCTCTTAAGTCCGTGCTCTCCAGAACCCTGCAGGGAATCAGCCCGAAAGGACCAGTATGTGGCTGCACAGCGCCTCCTCTAGGTTCCATAGTCTAAAGCGTTGGACCTGAACTAGCAATGTTTCCATAGTTATTACTCTCCTTGACAAGCCTCAGAATGCCTTTCACAAGAACGAGTCTCTGAAGGTGAGGTGAGGAATTGTCAGAGCTCCGTGCACGGTCCTGTTTTCGCTTGTAGTAGGACAGGTTCTGTGAGAGGTTCATACACAGCAGAGGATAGAACACACCCCTCTGGGTCTCCTCCTGGGCACTCTGCCAGCCATCAGGGATTGTTAGCAAACCATCTGCTCTCTTCCCTTCCAGCTAGATGAAAAGGACCTCATTGCAGTAAGTGGAATAGAAATACTATCATTATAGCAACTAAACCCATTCTTCAAAGGGTCCTATGGGGCAAGTCACTCTGTCATTCGTGCCAACAGGGCAGCTGTTGAGAGAAGCTCATTACCTGAGGTTTCTTCCTCCTCGGATTCCTCTTCCTCATCTTCCTCCTCCTCAGACTCATCACTGTCTTTCCCAGCCTCACCCTTCTCTGCCTTCTTGACACATTCTTCTGGCCTCTCCTCCCCAGGCTCCGCCAACTTCTGCACCTCAGGCTTATCGAGGCTGGCAGTCATATTCATGATGGCTAGGTCTGGGAGACTTCCTTCAGGGTGGGCTAACCTGTGAGCAGAGAGAAGCTGGGTGAGAAGAGGAAGGGGCGCCAGAGGGGTGCAATTGAAGGGCAAGTGATGGAGGCCAAACTGAAGCAAATCAGTAACGTGTACAAGGACCTCGAGCTGTGGGCGTTAGCATCTCACCGCGTTTTGTCGGTTTGTTTGTTTTAAGTTCTTTCTAAAAACAAACTGTCAACTCATCTTTGCTAGCTTTTCTTATTCAGGTTCTAGCGATTGGTCAGGAATGAGAGCTATTGACACCTAAACTTGACATTTTTTTCCTGGAGGAGAAAAATGGTCAGAGTTTAGGATGTAGAAGCATGGAATGGCGTCATGTAGAGCGAGCATTTCATGGCTTCACACGGGGGACTTACTCATTCTGGTGGATTGGTAATTTTTTCTTGATGCTGCTCAAAGTAATTGAAATAGAAAGGGAAAAAAAAGGAGATGAGAACAGAGGAGTTATAAGGATGTCAGAGATCACATACATGCTCTATATAATCCACTATCCCATCGGGGTTATGCTTGGGTGCATTGACGACCTAATGCCAAGTGCATTCCAGAAGGTCGCCAGTAGATGCCTTCACTGCAAGTCTAGGCTCAGCAACTAGTCTGAGTGGACGCGATGGTTGTTTTGTAAAGGAGAGGATACAGAGTCAAAGTGCACCATGCTCTTTAAGTAAGGTTTCGAACCATCTTGCAAGAACCACGCTATTCACGGATAGCCTAAGTCTTTTTGAATCCGTAAGTAATGTAAGCTCTCAGTAAGCCTTGGCATTGGCTAATTTCATGCTACCAGCGTCTAAAGCATAACGCCAGGAGAGAGGGGCACACACTTTCAGCTTTAGGCATCTTTATCACATCCCGTCTGTTGACCACTGATGTGAACTGTGGACTGGAAGCTTCGGGGGTCCGGTAGGAGCCAGAGCCAGAGCCAGAGCAAGGGTGCAGCGGTGGGGGGCATTTCCTGCCCTCGCAGAAGCTGGGGTCCCACACTTTACTTCATAGCAGGCAGCCCAAGTGAGGGCTTTTCCAACACTCTATTTTTGAGATGGGGTATTATGTTGCTTAGGCTGCCCTAAAAACCTCCAGGCCAAGCAACCATCCTTTAGCCACCTAGTGGCTTGGACTGTGGGCAAGTCCGATATGCTGAAGTTCCTAATTGTCTTAACCGATGAAAGGCTCTTTATTCCTATTCAAGCTAATGTCATAAGAGACACTAGATAATATAGTATATTTTATGAACATGTATTCTGGAAATGCTAATCATCTTTTCCATTTGTAATAATTATTCCACACATTTCTACTTGGTTATGACAGAATAGATAATACTATCCTACAAGCAGGATTGTGGAATCTCAGGAAACTATTTAGTTTTCTTAAAGTTAGTTAAGTTTCTATCAAATAAGTAGGTCTCTTTGAACAAAGTCTGAGGTATCATCATTAATATGAGACTTTAAGACACACCTGTGGTTTGAAGATGCTTTATTGAGTCCACATTGTCCTTGGGATTTTAGATAGTATCATAAAAATGATACTCTTAAATAGGGGTCAATCAGGTAGATTACCATATGCTAGGAGCAAAATGCTAATTTAATGGAAGGAGTGTCTAAGCAGAGTTCAGCCTAGGGGTGTAGCTGGGGATGGATTATGCTGGAATCATACTTTCTTGCCTTAAGGAAGTTAACTTGCCTTTTCTATTTCTGGGAAGTTGAACAGTTTTAAAAATGAAACACTTTTTTTTTTCTACAGCAATGCTGTGCATTCACACCATGCACCTACCAACCCTGATTTGTCAGGGTATATATGACACATATATGACATCTGTATGAGAAGTGTTTGGGTGAAGTAGCAGGCTGGTGTCACAGTCACCAGTATCCACTTATTCTGGAACTGCTGTAAGCCTGCATTTTATCATCAGGAGGACAACTGACATCAGGACAAAGACTTTGGCCATTAGGGTTATAGAACTGTGATCTTGGATTACATTTTAAAGACAGCATAAACCTTGAACTGAAAAGACACCTTTCTAATACTCCCTGCTAATTGTAGAATGAAACTCCTAGTCACAAGGCTATTTCTAAAGCCACTACTAAGACCACACCACAAAATGTCCTCAGCAAAGATGCCCCAAATAGCTGAATCATAGCTAGGGAACGCTGAGGACACCAGTTAAACCAGCACCGTGGAAGAAGATACTAGAGCAAAGCTTTTGGAAGGGGCTCTTCTCTACAAAATCTCTCGGCCAGATGAATCTGAGAGCAGAAGAGACCTGGGTTCCTCCCCATGTTTACTGCACTCTAATTTAATCCATGAAGAAAGATGGGGTGGGGTGGGGCATCCTGTCATCCCTTGGGACAGTGTAACCTCAGGCATATATGATGGCTGTCACAAAAGAAAAAGGGGGAGTGCAATAACTCTCTGAGAATTTCACTGGCTGCTATCTTTCATGACACATTCAGGAAAATGTATGCACATGAAATATGCACAGTGAAAATATTTTAAATGCCTAATTGGTTGGAGCATGTCGCTTAAAAAAGCCATGCAATCTTTTTCATCTCTCTCATATTTAATCTTTATCATACCAGACTTTGAGAATAAGATCAATAAGAATGCCAAAAGCCAAGGATGTAGGAAGCAGAATCCCCATGCCTGCCCTACATGGCTTGGCAAAGTACTGGGCTCGCCTCCTTAGCCTCAGTCTGTTGTTCTGTAGAGTGGGAACAACTAGGTCTACTGCAAAGGATATTTTTAAAATCGGGGAAGTTTCTGTGAATGATTCATATGAGGAGTTGTTGCAAAGAACCATCGTCACCATCATCTAAGGAGAGATTTTCATGCTTGGGTGAGGTCACCTGCATCCTAAGTTCATCCTTGTGAAAAAGCAGGGGTCCACATGTGCTTTTGCAGGGGTCCACTCAGTGACAGACAGGGGACTGATTCTTAACCTTATGCTGCCTGCCCACTTGTATCTTTAAGAAAATCTCTCTCAAGGAAAATGGCGGGTGTCTCTTTAGGAAATCCATCCTTCATGCTCACCCGCTGTTCTGTGTGCAGGTCCTGAACTGCACACACAGGGCTGAGGGCTGAATGGACCACCCTCTGCTACACAGAGCAGCTGGATTGCTCTGCAGAAAAGCTGATGTCAGCAAAGTTCACTGCAGGGAGTATTTAATGTCCAGAAAGAGGACTTTCTTTTATCTGGAACACCAGATAGATGTGGGATGAATTAAGAGAATCTTCCTTCTGCTTCCTGATATCAAACCATTTCATATGCCTGTTTCCACAAGAAGTTCATTTTCACCTCATTTTTTCAGCTGTCTTTGTGTCTTTGCTGTCCATTTATACACCTGGGTTTGGGGTGGGTGGGTGAGATTCACACTTTAAGCTATGGGCTACTCATTATTGATTTTAGAATAATAAAAGGTGATACCCTTCACACACTAATGAAGCAGAGGGCAATGTCTCTTTATTTATTCATCCAATTCTTCCCTTTATAGGCTCAGTGCATACCCTGTTCCATCCATACATCACTTCATCCTAAGTGTGTGTTCTGGGTGATGCTCTGGAAGGCAGCCATCTTGCCCTATACCTTTGCCTTGTGCATGTTCACGCTACAATTCAGTGAATGTTACGGAGGGCATTCTGTGCACCAGAGACACTTTCTTCAATGAAACAAATGATGGGACTTGAGAGCCAAGGAGGTTTAATTTAGTACTCAGACTTGGACTTTGAAAAACTGCCTATTATATGTAGCAGAGGATGGCCTAGTTGGTCATCAATGGGAGGAGAGGCCCTCAGTCCTGTGAAGGTTTTAAGCCTCAGTGTAGGGGAATGCCAGGCCCAGGAAGTGGGAGTGGGTGGGTTGGTGAACGGATCGGGGGAGGCAGAGGGAAGGGATGAGGGTTTTCGAAGGGAAAACCAGGAAAGAGGATAACATTTGAAATGTAAATAAAGAAAATATCTAATAAAAAAAGAAAAGGAAAAGCTGCCTATTAAGCTAGTTTCCCCATTCAGAAAAGTTGGAAATCTGCCATTGTAAAATCCCTTAGTCTAAATTCTAAGAATTAGAATTATCCTGATTGGGAATGTATGAAATATTCCTTGCACTTGTCCCTTTCACTGGGATAAGGAATGTTGGAAGTCAGGAACGGAGACATGCTGTGGATGGGGAGCATTTATAGTCTTAGAAGTATCTGATAGGCTTCACAGTGCTCATAGCACTTCTAGATGATCGGATTCTCACAGGAACAGTTGGTCTCTGAATTTAGGGTCACACCTTATATGTATGGTACTAATTTCTCAGAATAGAATCCAAGCGAGGCTGCACATGACTCTGCTTACACACCATGGAAAGAATGAGTTCATTATTGAGAAAATAGCCGACTTTATAATTGGGAAACTCCCTACAATTTAATCATATTATTCAATTTTTTTCCCCCAAGTGACCCAGTCCATGCTATGTTCTTTTACCACATACTTTGTGTAAGGTAATGTCTACCAACCCTTATGCAGAAATATCTCTTTTCGTAATTCAGAAACTCGCTTTCCTAAGTACATTTTTCTCCTTATAAAACAACATTGGATTTAAACACATTATGAAAAAGGTGCTTACTCTACTGTTCTAATTGAGTAGGTGGTTCTATTTGGACACATTTTAAGGGTACCATTCTGAAACTCGTGTTTTGAAATCAGAGTCAGTCATGTTTGATTAATGTTTTCTTGGGGCAGGGTATGCTAGCCTTTCTCCGAGATCCTTCCATGAGTGAGAGATTTCACTGGAAAAAGGGTAATGGTAAAGCTGAGATATTTGTGGATTTTAGTTACTTGGGGGTGAGTCAGAATCTTTGTAGAGCATCTCCTAATAAAATGAATGGTACATGCTTTATAAGGAACATCATGAAGAGAGCTCTTTTATTTGGACACAGGGGATATAATTAGCTGGCGAAGACCCCTAACTATTTCTATTTCCTATTTTCTCTCTACACATCAGCTATTCTCTCTCTACCTATCAGCTATTCTCTCTCTACCCAGGAGCTGGGATTTTCTCTCACTCTGGCTTCCAGAAGATTCCAGAGAGCCCTAGCACAATGCTTACGTCTATTGTTTTTCTTTGCTCCCCAGCCAGGTAACAGTTAGTCAGCTAGTGACCATATTTGTATTTACTGTGGTGTGGGGACACATTGTGAAATCTAGGAATGCAAAAGATTTTTCTTTAATATTATGATCGTACTAGTAGAATTGTACTTGGAAATTGATATTTGGCTTTTTTGGGGGGAGGGGTTGTTTGTTGTTTTGTTTTGTGTTGTGTTGCTTTTAAACCACACACTGTGGCCACTTTCTTTTCATTCAGGAAGTACCTCCCAAATACCAACTAGTGAGTGAGGCTGAGGGTTCAGTCATGGGAAGTCTCCTGTGTATGGCACAGGGCATCCAGACCCAAGGAGCTTATGCCTTTAGCAAGGTAAGACAAGCAGGGTTCTGGAAGGAAACTGTCAGGAAAGCGGCCTGAGAAAAGTGCAGCAGGAATCCAGAGGGAGGGCAGACCAGTGTCAGCAGGATGTTGCTTGGATGGAGCTGTATGGCGGAGGCAGTTCTTGAGCTGAGCTCTCCCTTCCATGATCAGTGAGGTGTCACATGTTCAGGCAAGCCTTGAACAAATGCTACCCAAGAACGAAATCAAAGGGACTTACACGTTCAAAGCAAAACCGACTGCTGAGCACCAGCTGAAGACCCTGGAGCACCTCCACAAGCCACCGCACAGCACCATTTGGTATCGCCACCAAATGGCTTGGTTTGCAATATACATCCATGAGCATACCTGAGGCCACCGTCCACTATCTGAGGACACCACTCGTCATTTAAAAGCAGCAAAGGGTTTAACACATGAAGAAAACCATTTTTAAATGAAAGGGGGAGAAAGAGAGGAAAAAAGTCAGCATACCCACCTATTTATTATTAGGTACACGCGACCATTGACTTTGGCATGGCTGCACAGAGGGATGGAAGCCCAAGGATGCAGTGGGAGACAGGTGGGAGAGAAAGAGGAGATTGTTAGACAGAGGTAACAGAGGAGTAGACTGTCTCTCAGGCTTTAGGAAAGTGTATCATCCACACAGACTGTGCCTCGAAGAAGAATCTATACAGCAAGATTCAGGAGTAACATGAAGTCATACATATACAGGAAAATGCTCAAGGATCCCATGCCCCTTCAGCCTCTGCCCTCCCATCCCAAACTTTACTAAAAAGTAGGGATGCTTGATTTTGAAGACAGACATGATCAAAGAAAATTAGACTCTGAAGATTAACTTTTGCTCCTTTTTCATATTTTAAGGGAATTCTAAGTAAACTATGAGCATATATTTTCTTTAGAGTTGTTAAAACTTTAGCTTAAGAAGTATTTTTTAACATGCATCCAAGATGACTTAAAATGACATCAAAGTAATTAAAAGGGTTTATAAAAAATTATTATGTAACTTGTATTATTGTTCTATTATATATGATCAGTTAGTAAGTAAAGTGATGTTTCTTGAGATTGTTTACTGAAAAGTTATCATCTTTTTTCCTATGTATGACAATTTCTATAATTATAAGTAAAATTTCTGTATACTTAAATAACAATAAATTTTACTTCAAATCCAAGTGATATTTGTCCACACTGAATATGTGCATGCTTACACACACATACCAGAGTTTGACAAGACAGGAAGAGGGCAATGGAACATACCAATAAAAACCATAGTTCTGAAGTCAACTTAATAACTACAATGAGTCCATCAATCTCCATTTGCAACCAGTTTTTATAAAGCACCCAAAAGCAAAGAAGTAAGAGAGAGAGAAGCAAGCAAGGAGGTGAGTCCCATCTGCGAAGCTACTAATCTTCCTCCATCATTTGGCTTTTAATGTGGTCATTGATTAGGACTCCGGGCAGGAAAAAAAACTACAGGGAGATGAAAATCACCAGTAAGAAAGATATGAGAGAATTTTTAAAAGATGCTGTGTATGCCAAGTATTTAAATTCAAATTTTGTAACTTTTATGGAACACTCTCAAGATACCAGAGTGATTTAATTTCTCCAAGGTACTAGAAAACTGTTTCTCAGACCTTAAGGTGAAATCCCATGTAACTCAATGCCTTCCTCTTTTATGCAAAAGTCATTACTAAGGGAATGCTCGAGGCTGAGCCACAAGCAGAAATAAGGGGAGCAGTGCTCTTGAAGTGGTTGATTAGGTCTGTTGCTTCTTAGCAAATTGACAAGCAAACATTGTGCTGCTATAGCTGTAGAAAGAAGGTAGCATATACTTGTCCTGGGCAGTAACCCTTCCCAGAACCTGTATAATAGGCATGGCAGTACATGTGTGCTTCGAGGGAATGTTGGGCTAAACTCAGGTTTCATACACATACTAGCTCTGAATCATTTGGCGTCTTAGGGTTACTATTGCTGTGATGAAACACCTTGACCAAAAGCTCCTTGGCAGGGGGGCAGGGGGAAGGAGGCTTATTTCACTCACAGTTTTGTATTAAACTTCATTATAAAAAGCAGTGTGGACAGAAAATTCAGCAGGGCAGGACCCTGGAGGCAGGAGCTGATGCAGGAGCCCATGGAAGGGGCTGCTTAGTGGATTGCTCCTCATGGCTTGCTCAGTCTGCTTTTTATGGAACCTAGGATCACCAGCCCAGAGATGGCCGCAATCACAATGGGCTGGGCCATTCTCCTTCATCACTGACTAAGAGAATGCTCTTCCAAGCTTGCCTGCAGCCAGATCTTATGGAGGCATTTTCTCATTTGAGGCTCCCACGTTTCAGATGACTCTAGCTTGTGTTAATGACGTAAACTAGCCAGCACAGATAATTCATCTGGTAAAACCTTTGTTGAGCCTTTTCTCTTCAGTAAAACTGTGGTCCTGAAAATATTTACTCTTTTGTGCAAATTATATCCTACATCCTATTTGATTATATATTAGAAAACCCAGACACATGGCAACAAGAGTGAGAGTGACAGAAAGTCTCCACAAACAGGACGGAAATTTAAAGAGAAGAAAACACACATTGGAGGGAAGAGAGGGCTTTGGGAATAAAATAAAATAAAAGTTAAGTCATCTAGTAATAATCAACAGTTAAATATTACAAATGAAGATTTTTCTATTTTCTTTCTCTTCCTCCCTGTCTCTCTTTCTTTGTCTCTGTCTGTTTCTCTCTTTCTCTTTCTCTGTCTGTCTCTGCTCTGTCTCTATCTTTGTCTCTCTCTGTTGCTGTCTCTGTCTCTGTGTGTGTGTGTGTGTGATGTGTTTGCTTTGCTTTTAATTCACTTTATAGTCTAGATAGGCCTTGAACTTGTGGCTACATATCCTCCTTTGTCAGCCTCCCAAGTGATGGAATTATAGGCATGTGTCACCATTCCAAACTTAAAATGTGTTTCTAAATTCTTTGAATATGACTTTTGAAAAGTTGCTGAGTATTAATCGTGAAATTCAGCATGACTATTTTCAGAATTCAATAATAAATAGTTTCAGCAATGAGTATCTCGGAACAGTGTCAAAAATGATCAAGTCATGATAATTTCCAATAATCGACAAGTGTCACTGAGGGTAATTTTCCCTCCTACGATTTGTCTATGGAATTCCTTCAGTTCTCACAACCACTCATTTTCAAACACTGATCGTCAGTAAAGGAAGCAGGAGTTACCTAGGAGAGTTTGGCTTGCCTGCCTTATCTACACGAGGGCAAACTTACATGGCAACCAGCAAGCATGCTGGGGAGTCTCATGGCTCTGCTGCATGGGACACACACACACACACACACACACACACCATCAGTGAGAAGTTTAAGATCAAGGTTAAAAGTCCAAGTTAGCCTGCTGGATGTGGCTCCCAGCTGAAGCAGAATTCCAGAGCTGAATTCTCCTGGATACAGAAGGACAGGCTTCTCCCATCTGCTCACCTGTAGATGGTGTTGTCTTCTTTGCTGGGGATGGACTTGAGGTCTGTAAGTTCCAGGAACCGATCATGGAAGTAGTGGAGGTGTAGGATGCAGACGAGCAGAAAGGAAGTGGGGATGAATATGCGAGTGAACAGTTCAGCCACAGTAAACTGCTTCAGGCCCAGGTCCTCGAGCCTGTGGAGGAAGACAGAAAAAAGGGAAGAAGCTTTCTGGACACTACACTCTGCCCTCTCCCTCACAAACCACAACAATTATCCTCTTAGCTTTTAACACTATCCACCAATCCAACCAGCCTGTCTTCTCAGCCGTCAGTACCAACTCATTGTAGCAGAAACCAGCAGCTCCACCCTTATTTCATTCCAGTACTAATCCTCTTCTAATGGTTTTGGGGTCCGCGTCTCATACATGTCTGGTTTTTGTTTTAGCCCCACCTCCTATCTGTACTGTACATAGCAGCAGAATTGGCACCAGATTCAGTTTGGGGGTCCCTTTTCTTGTACTCTTCTTGGTCAATCCTCTGAACTTATCTGTCTTTTTGTTGCCCAAATTGACATATCTACTAACAGCACTGTGATTTTCTGTGCAACTAGACCCACATTTCTACTGGAAAGCTACTCCATTGTGACTTCAGACTCAGCAGTGGCCTTGGTTTCTCTCTTATCCTTGGCAAAGCCATTTTCCACTCTGCCCTCTCCCACACCATTAAATGGTGTAAACATCTGCCTTACCCAAAGTTTAGACATTTGGAAGCTTCCCTGCTTGTTCCTATCATAGTCACTGTACTGGCTGGTTTGTATGTCAACTTAACACAAGCTGGAATTATCACAGAGAAAGGATCCTCCCTTAAGCAAATGCCTCCATGAGATCCAGCTGTAAGGCATTTTCTTAATTAGTGATCAAGGGTGGGAGGGTCTATTGTGACATGGGCTGGTAGTCCTGGATTCTAGAAGAGAGTAAGCCGAGCAAGCCAGGGGAAGCAAGCCTGTAAGCAGGACCTCTCAGTGGCCTCTGCCTCAGTTCCTGGCTCCAATTCCTGCCCTGTGAGAGCTCCTGACCTGACTTCCTTTGGTGATGAACAGCAGTGTGAAAGTGTATGCTGAATAAACCCTTTGCTCTCCAATTTGCTTCTTGGTCATGATGTTTTGTGCAGGAATACAAACCCTGACTAAGACAGTCATGCATGTTTGTTTCACCTAAGTCCACCTATGGACAGCTCTCACATCCAACACACACATAGCCTTCATCTGTCTCTACCCTTTACTCAGTCAGAAGAGGATCTTTCTATTTCTCCAAGGAAAGTTGCTCAGTGCATGTGATGTGATTTTGTTTCTGTTTTTCATAAATCACACTTCCTTAGCTGCTCAAGGATCTTACAAGATTTGAAGAAAATTTCAACGGCAGCCACCGTGCAGGAGGAGCTGCAGTAGGCAACTGAGCATCCTGGAGATGGTCTGCCATTTGCACAACTGAGATGGGTGTACATTGGAGAGGCACAGCCCCAGGGGCTTTGTCCCAGGATTGCTTCTGGCTACTGATATGCCTTCTCATGTTTGTCATTGCTATGTTTCTTGTATATCTGGCGTGCTGTGATTGGACATGGGAGACTCTCACTGCCTCCTAGGTGATAGCCCACTCTATTGTGTACTTTTCCTGCAGATCAGCATGAAGATGAAGTTTCATAAAATAATGTCGTTTAGATGAACTAATGGTTTTACAGAACTTCTAATTTGATTTAAATAGCTTTCGGAAGTTAGAGTAATTGATAGAAACTTTAAGGAGATAGTTTAAGTTATTTTGCCAGAATGATAAAGTTAAAATTAAGAGCAGAATGTGCTCTCCCTCCCTTGTAGACTAGTAAATAAAAGCTTCATAGGTTAGAAAAGAAACACAGTGAGCTTTAACAGCTTAAAAGTACAGACTTGTACTTGGAAGAGAAAAATAGGTTTGGGTCAAGCTAATGATCAAAGAAAACATGCATTCTAGGTTAGGTATGAGTTCCTGCACCTTGCTTGTAATTTAGAGATAGGACTACATGTTTCAGTGTGTGTACCATGAAAAGACAGTGTTATGAATAAACAGTAAATAATTCTGAGTATAAGAATAGAGAATAGATGATTAGCCAGTTGAGCTGAACAAGACTTCAAAGTGAAGACGTACGATAGATGATGATCTGTTTCTTGCTAAGTACAAATTGTTGTCTGCTAAACAATAGGAAATATCTTGCTACTATAAATGGACTTGCTTAAACTTTGTTAATCAATGACAAAAGAATTATTGCTTTGGGGTTATGATGAACTTGTGGAGAGAAAGATAGATGGGAAATATGTTTAGTTTGGTATGAGTTTCAAAAAAATTCATGATCAATAATTTTGTTGTAATTTTTCTTTTATGTAATGGTTTTAATCTGTTTGTAAAGAATTTTTTATGGTGATTGTTTTTAGAGAACATGTAACTTGTGGCTACGAGGTAATATTTTTCTCACACAGAGAACTCTGTCTTAGGTGGTATCAAAAGGCTAAGAGAAAAAAAATACAGTTGTTGAAAGCAGCTTGTTGGAGTTTATTACATCTACCAAATATGTGTGTATATTTATGTATGTAAAGTTGGTTGGTGCTTTGGTCCATCCACCCAGTGTGTGAATGTGTATGTATGTATGTATGTATGTATGTATGTATGTATGTATGTACGTATATGTGTGAAGTTGTTGGAGCTTGTCTTACTTTATCCTCCCTCTCCCTCCCCCTCTGTGTGTGTGTGTATGTGTGTGTGTGTATGTGTGTGTGTGTATGATCATTTTTTCTTCTCTCTTTTCCTTCTCACTGGCCACCAAAGTATTTAAAGAGTTCAGAGAGTTTCTCACTGGTCACAGGGAGTGCCAGCCCCAGTGAAGTTCCTGCCAACTCCACACTTGGCCTTCCTCAGTTTACCCTGTGGTGTCAAAGTTGGCCTTCGTCATTCCAATGAGAATAAAATACAACCTTCTTGTGGTGCTGGGTTCTGGGTATTTGTGATTCGCATCCCCCCACACCCCTCTCTTGCTGTCTTTACCCTGCTCTCAGCAGGTGGCCTTCCCAGCATCCCCCTGTGCCCAGGCCTACCTCCATCTTGCCTCAGGGCCTCTGCGTTTGCTGTTCTTTCTGCCTGGGATGCTCTCCCACATCCTAGACCCCAAATCCCAGTTTTCTAAGAAAAGTTTAGTTACTGATTGTCAGGTCAAGTGTAAATGACACCTGTACAAAGACTCCTGAGGGGACTACTCCATTTATTGCTTTCTTCATAGACTGACATATGTTTTAGTGTACTTATATGAATCAAGGTAAGTTTTTTTCCTTGTTTTTCTTTTCCCGCTTTTGTTTTGTTTATTTTGTTTTGTTTTCTCTTTAGCTCTCTTTCTTGGTTCCTGCTCTAATGCTGGCACAGGGCAAGTATTCACTAATCACCTCTAATGAGTCCCAGTGGGTGTATTCATCTGACTACACATAAACCTTTTCTTTTATTCTTTCTCCTTGACATTTCCACAGTTCTGAATCAAGACCTAGACCTACTTGGATTTCTCCACTAATCACAGAGATTTATAGGAGAAAATCATGTGCAATCAAGTCACTCTAGGACAGCATCACAGTGGAAACTGTGCCACCAACCACTCCTTAGAGTGTAAGCCTAGACACAGGTGAATCCAGGAGCCTCGCATGGGCTGGAAAACTGTGCTGTGCTGGGAAGCAGAAGGCACAGAATTATACTAGAGAGCTGTGTTTCACATGAGACAGACACTAGATGTCATTGTTCATCACAAGGGGGCTGAAAAATCAATCATTTGCCAGACAACCTTTATGGAGTCTCTGCTACATGGCAAGGTCAGAGCTTGGCAGAGGGAACAGAGAAGAATGGGGTTCTCTGACTTGCCCTTAAGGACCTCACAGACATTCATAGCATCACATTTTACTAAAACTGTCCACCAAGTTTTGGGGGACAATATGTATTGAGGCTTTTAATGTGTTTGTCTTCTTCCTGTCCCATCCCAGGCACAAATTGCTTACTTTTCTTTCTTTAATCCGGTCATGTTTTGCCACAGGCCCGGGAAGTTTTCAAACTGGTAAGTGTATATAAAGATGAGCACCAGCATGGTGTAAATGACCACCGACATCCAGAAGTACTTCAGGATCTTCCTCCACCACTCGTAGTGCACCTGGGAGTCCGACATTGAAGAACAAAGGCATCGAAAATGGGAAAAATGGTTGCCAAAGGAAAAAAATGGCTTGTATAGACATCTGGCTTAATTAAGCAAGGTACTGAATACACCAACACACACACACACACACACACACACACACACACACACACACACTCACATCTTTGAAGCAAAGCCTATTTTAGTTTTAGGCTTCTAAGGTTCTTTGCGCAGTTTAGTTGTGACAATGCGCCATCATGGTTTTTTTGTTTTGTTTTGTTTTGTTGTTTTTTTGTTTTCTGCTTACAGAAAACTGCAATTTTCAATCTTCAAAACTGTAAAATTCAGTATTGTATTCAGTAAACAAAACTAAAATGTTTTAGTTAGAGGACAACTCTTGTACCTTAGAGATACTTGAGAATTTATCAATTCCCACAGAGAACATTTTCAAACTCCCGTTTTCATAAATAATGGGCTCTTACTACTGTCCCTGCTTTGGGTACTCTAGTGGATGCTTGAAAGAATATTCTCCTGTTGCTCTAGTCTGTATTGTTGGACTGCTGTCTAACATCAGTTCAAACTGAGTTCATGAAGAGCCTAACTCATTTTAATATGATGAGTTTATAGTACCAAAGCGCTCACTGTATCACACATGCACACATATGCATAGGCACAGGCACGTGCATGCACACACACACACACACACACACACACACACTTGCTCACTTACTCACATTCACAAATGGACAGTCTTTTGATCCCAAAGCCCACAATATGAGCAAACTAGAGAATCCTCAAGTACTTAAGATTATCCACACATTTCTCTTAAATTATTGAGAGATCGTATTAAAAATACGATCTAATGTCAAAAATTCTTTGTTAAATCAAGACATTTTGGAAAACTTATCAAGTGCATAAGATATACTTGAGAGTTGATGAGTAACATCTAATGTAAAAAGCTATAGCCTCAAAGGCTGTTTTAACTGAAGAGAAGTCTGTTGAGATGTAAAGACTTTAGTATTGGTGTGTGATTTTTCTTTACAAATAAGTTTATTAATAGTATTCAAGGGGTTTAACTAACATCTGTAGAAAAAAAGATTGATATATTTAGTTACTTAGAAGGTTATTTTAAGTATATCGCTGTGGGAGAAAGGCTATAAAAATTGGGTAAAGGGAAATTTTAAAATGAGAGAGAGAGAGAGAGAGAGAGAGAGAGAGAGAGAGAGAGAGAGAGAGAGAACACATTGATTCTTGACTTGGGATTCTGAGTGAAATCAATCGCTTTCTAGATATGCTCATCTCTATGGAGAGAACTCGTCTCTACTCCTGAGTCAGGTGTGAGGACTAGAATCTTGGGCCCGTGTGTTTACTGACCTGGTACAAGGCCACGCAGAACAGGAACAGCACCATGTAGATGATTTTGTACATGACGATTTTCCCCTCAAAGCTGACAAAAAAGAACATGCCCCCACAGACGTAGATCCAATACTTGATGAAGAGGGCCACCACCAGATTACCCAGCACCTTCATGATGTCCTGGTCATCATCTTCCTCCACTTCCTCTTCCTCTTCCTTCTTTACCTCATGCCTTTCTTCCTTTATCTCCTCTTCCTCTTCTTCTTCCTTCTCTCTGGGCTCTCCTTCCACTTGTATATCTTGGAGCTCCTCATCTTCTAAACAGAAGGCCATGTTATTATTCCTGGATACGGCCATGCTTTGGCTGCAGGTGACTTATGTGGACATGGAAGGATATGTTTTCTGAGCTATTAAGTGCTTTTTACATGGCTCTAAAACGTAAGGCAATGCTGGCAACTAAATGATGGTCTTTATAACTTTCATAAAATGGGGTACATACAGGAATATTTTATGCTAATATCTTTGCAGCACTTTTTACATTTTCAGGATTGAGGGTCAGACAGTATAAATATAAATGTGTAACAATAGTGAAAACCAATCTATGATATCATTTCTGATTCTAATTGTTTCATGGCTCTAGACAGCACAAGTGGTATAATAATGAGACCAATGCTAGCGGTCTTGGCCCAAAGCACCCTGTGGTTTAAAATATGATAATATTCAGAATATTGTATTGCTAAAGTTACTTGTACTGTTTTTCTGAAGCTATCTAAATTTGAATCATTTCCTCAAGAAACCAGTGATTCCCAGAGGGAAGGGAGTCAACCTGAAGTGGGGCTTCCACTATGTATGCTAAACAAACCATTCTTTGCTAAAACTGAATAGTAAACCAGTGTGCTGAATAGACAGACATTCAAGCCCATGTAGCCAAGATTTAAATCTTATAGACTATCACTGCTGAAATAAGAATCAATGATTAGGCTTAATAAGAACTACACAACAGTAGCTGATGTGTGCTGGGCTTCTCATTGTTTATGCATTAGGGTTGCCGTGCCAGCTTCTCTACACTACCCTTTCCATGGGGTACTACTTAACTTCTTTTAAAAAATGGCTAGTGTTTTTGTTTGTTTGTTTGTTCTTGTTTTGTTTTGTTTTTGTGCATGTGACAGAGACAGGAAGATATATGTGCATGAATGTAGATTCTAGCAAAGGCCAGGAGAGGCCAGGAGATCCCATGGGCCTGGAGAGACAGACAATTCTGAGCTGCCTACCATGGGTGCTGGGAACTGAACTCAGGTCCTCTCTCTCCATCAGCACTAGGCACTCTTAACCATTGAGCTGTCTTTCAGGTCCTCCCCAAAATTAACTTCTTTAATACCATTTAATCCATTCTATAAATGACACTTATTCATCTGCTTAGGGAGTTTGAGAATTACTTTTCATTTATCTATACAGAAAGACAAAAGCTAAAGATATTTTAATAATTCACTGCCCTCCCTTATTCCCTCCCTCCCTCTTCCCTCTCTCCCTTCCCTCCCTCTTCTTCTTTTTTCTTCTATTTTTTTTTAAAAACCAAGAATGTAAATTTAATGGATTTGAGTTAATTCATTGGCTCCAATTCTCACAAGAAGTATGTCTTCAGAGAAAGTTTGTCTGACATTTAGTGTTGTCCTCCATTGGGAATAACATTTCTGAAATTTAAACCAATAAATTAAAAAAGAAATACTCCCCACAGGCACACACAAATACTCTAAAGGTTACCTTCTGTCTGTAGAGGCCAGATAGGCATCAGATCTTCTGGAGCAGGAGTTACAGACAAGTTATAACTCCATGTTGTGAGCCACCACATGGTACTGGGAATCAAACCTGTATCCTCTGGAGGAGCAGCCAGTGCTCTTAACTAGGAAGCCATTATTCCTGTCCCATACTTACCCTTTTCTTCAAGTTCTTGACTTCCAATTTTGACTTCAGACAGAAGCGCTTCCTTTTCCCGAAGGGCCATCTGCTCTGTGAGATGCTGCCTCAGGAGCAGCCAAAACGTGATGGTGAAGAGAATCTGAAGGTAGAGTGAGTTGGGCTCAGCAACCATTTGAAGCTCTTTCTCCACACATAGTTGTGAGGACATAAGCCTATCTTTTTAACAACTCTTTTGAGTGTCAGCATCACCCATATGCTATGATCATGTGTAGCACTCAGGATGACAGACACTCTCCATACTCTCCATTTAACAGAAAACCAACATCAACCAGTGGACTCCTTCTAGGCCAGTGCCAGAGACTGATTTCCTCTTGATAGTTTGATAGTCAGGGTCTAATAGGGGCTGTCTTGTCTTGCCCCTTGACTCTGCAATATTCCTTATTTTGAAGAATTACACAGATATGAAAAAGAATTTTTTCATCGCAGCTAGCTAATCCTGTTCATTTTGCAATGGCTAAAAAAGAATTCTATGTTGTCTATGTTGTCTATGTTGACCTTTTCTTGGAGTTGGGAAAAAAACTGACATAAAGAGCCCATTGCTCTAAGGAATATGTTGTCTAATACATAGTAGGGCCATTTTTCTTTTTGGCAATAGCATCATCAAAACCCAATTCACTTACTACACAACTTCCTCACTTCAAGAGTATATTTGAAAGGTTGGGTATAGATCAGTGGTAGAATGGATGCTTAGCATTCATGAGGCTCTGGATTAGAGTCCAAAAATCTCCTGGGAACTGTCTACTTAGTTGGTTTCAGTCTACTTCCAGGGTGACAAATCATTACCACAATCTATTTTGTCATCCTTTCTTTGCTCCCCGCAAAGCAGCATGGTTTCTGTCACCCCTTTCTTTCATATATTAGTTCTTGCCAATGATTGATTTACTTACTGTCTGTACTTATATACATCATGCGGACATTTTAAGTAGAGAGAGTTACATAATACATGCCTTTTTGTGAATGACATTTACTTAGCGTGATATTTTTAAGGATTAGTCACCTTATAATATGTATACAGCACTTCATTCCTTTTTTTGCTTTTTTACTAGGGAACAGTATCTTATTTTATAAAGGTGCAAGAATGTGCTTATGTACTCTCCAGTTGAGAGCATTTGAGTTTCCAACTTGTCTACAATGGATAACATGACTAGGAACAGTCATCTAAGTGTTCCCATGTCTTTATGTTTCTATGTGTCCTGGATAGTTATCTAAACTTATACCTGGCACTGCTCATCACATGCTGAGTAAACACTGTTAGAGGCATTGACAAATATTCATTTTCTAAAGTTGCTGCACCAATTTTCACCCCCAGTCTCAGTGTCTACACATCTCAGTAACATTTGTCTGTCTTGGGTGATTCTGGACTTCTTAGTGGATGTGACATGATATGTTCTGGTTCAGCAAAGGTTTTCACTAAGCATTTGCCAAAGAAACGAAAGCCAATTTTTAAGCTAAGGGTGACTTGGTTTCTCCTTTGTGTTTTCACTTGTCACACAGTCATCTGAGCCAGCTATCATTTGCCTTCAACCAAAATCAGTACCAGTGAATCCTGGTTAACATGCAGAAGTGAACCAGTGAGTCCTGGTTAACATGCAGAAGTGAACGAGGTCAAGAACTGGAGAACTGGTATGTTGAAAACTGGACATTAAAATTTTGTAAGTCTCTACCAAATGAACTGTAGTCGAAAACTGAGAAAAAGACCTGTTTTGTTAACAGGTAGTGAGAGGTTAAAAATAACTAGAAGAATATAGGGTCATTCCTGAAGGAAAGAATTTGAGAGTGGCTGGGAGCAAGGGCCAGATTTGGACAAGCTGCAAAGGGCTTCAGTCCTGCTGCTCTGAGGGGGTATAGCTCTTTGAGATCAAAGGCCACATTCTTTTCTTTCTCCTTTTGTGTCATGCTAACTCGAAGATCTCGCAGATATTTTCTAGATGGTAGCATCTATCTATCTATCTATCTATCTATCTATCTATCTATCTATCTATTATCTATCTATCTATCTATCTATCTATCTATCTATCTATCTATCATCTATCTATCTATTCACTTGCTTAGTTATTTAGCAGACCTGGTGATTGACCCCCAAGGCTGGATATACTCTCTACCAATGAGCTAAACTCAACCCTCCAACTTTTGATTTGGAGACAAGGTCTCACTGAGGAGCCCATATTGACTTTGAAGTTATTCTGTAGCCCCAACTTTGAATTTGAGATCCTTGTGCCTCAGTCTCCTGAACTGGTGTGATTCCAGATCTGTGCCATCTGACTTGGTAGTTGTGTGTTCTCATGAATATCATTACATTGGAGATTTTGTGAGCCCATAGTTATCTAGGTGGAGTCCTTGTCTCCAATAATGTTTTCCAAAACAGTCAAGAGTTTATTTCTAAAATAACATATTCTTTCCAAGGACAAATAATTTTAGGCTAGACAGAATTCAATCCTACAAATGAGCTGACTTTTTTTTCTGTTTCTCTCAAGTGTTCTGGGTCAAGCTACATTAGACTAACTCAGCTGAAGAGGTTGAGTTTGAATTCCTCCTATATGAGAGGACTGGAGAGTCGTATGGTCTGATAGAGGTAACCTGTGAGTGAAAGCACTTTGAGGAGTTTTCACCAGGAGGCACATCTGGGCAGATGAGCTGGGGTGGGGCAGGCCTTCCAGCTGCTCTAATGAATGAGATTTTCAAAGTCTGTCATATAAAGGATCAATGGCATTCATCTTTTAATACTGATTCATCATGTCTGCTCTGTGTACCCATCTTCTGCTTAGCCTACTCACAAAGTAAATGCCCCAGGTACACCAGTCATCAGACCTGGGGATGCTTGGACACAGATCAATAGTGGCTTCTTCAAAAAAGACTGTTTCACATTATACGATTTTGTTTTTCTGGTGATATTAAGTTTTATGTATGTCTAGTGAAAGAAAAAAATTGAAAGTTCATCCAATGTTATACATGTTGATATATATTTTTTAATTGTCTTAAATGTCATCAACATGTAGGGAGCACATGCTTGGATTTTGTGCATAAAATAGATAGTAAGTTGTAATGTTTAAACTTCTGAAAGCAAAAGCATTAACATGGCTCAAGGAGATAAATAGACCATGAAATGGCTGCAAATTCTTCACAACAGAAGGAATAAAAAGCAAGGGTCACAATTTCTGCTGCTAAAAAATGGTTTTCTAGCATAAAGTATTATCCACAGTAAATTATTCTCTGTGACAGCATGTGCAAAGAAGCTAATTTTTACAAAGTTAACCTGCCCCAAAACTCTCCAATTCCTCTGAGTGTTCTATGTTGCATTTTCCATTTTTACATTGCACAATCTTATTTATTCATCTAACTACTGATTCAGGAGTAGTACTGACTGAAGTAGTACAATTGATGCTGTGGAGGACTTACTGATAAACATACTTAGAAACTCTTGTAACATAGAACATACCTAATTACTATTGCTACATTTAACTTACAATAATTTGTTCTATAGTTTTCTTTCATAGAAAGACTGTCCTTTCTAAGTCAAAGCTAAAAGCAGGATGGCATATATGTGATCGATGCCAGGCTTGATGGGCTGTTGATCCCAGCTACCCAGGGGGCTGAAGGAGGATTGCAAATTCCAGTCTTGCTTGGGTTCCAGAGTGAGTTCAGCCCTAACTTGGCAATGATAGGACACAGTCACAAAATAAAAGGCAAAACAAGAGACAGAGATGTAGCACAATATGAGATCTTTGGGGGTCATTCCCCAGCTCTGGATAAAAGGAGAGGTGTCTGAATAATGTAATCTATCTCTACATCTGAGGTATTTTCATTCTAAAAGTCATTTAGAGGTGGCTTTCTTGAAAACCTGCTTGCTAGGATATGGCTGTTATTGCATCTCTTTCTTTCCGGTTTCCTCATCCGTTTACCTTTGAAGCAAGTTCTCCTGGCTCTTTCTTTTCTAGAAACCCGGGGACCTTCTTGATCTCAGGAAGCTCAAAGCTCCAAATGTACTGCAGCACCAGCAGCAGATTCGCATAGACAACCATGAAAGGAGAACTGATCATGGCATACTTCCTCCTGTTGCGAATCATCCAGAGGGTGCAGGACCAGATCAACAGCACAAAAGTCAGCCAGCTGTGGTAGGTGATGCTCCAGGCCTGCAGAGCCACGGGGACAAAGGCCGTCAGTATAACACGCTCTGGGGAGTTCAGTGTCATATGCACAGAAAAGGCCTTTATACAAGAGAGACTTGTAAGTAGATGATGGAGAGCTTCCCAGCCTGCTATGAGAGGGAAGGAAGGAGGGGAATGGGAACAGCTGAGCATGACATGGGCTCTGTGCTCTCTTTAGAGGAGAGTCAAAGGATTTTTACTCCCAATACTATTTTGTAGTATTAAAGCAGATTTATTTTTCCCCAGTATTCAGAGTCTGTGGTTAGTTATGGTTATGATGATTATGGGCTATAGCTGGGTGATAAACAGGAATTTTGAGAATTAAAGGTTGAGATTACCAGGCAGAGAGACATGATAGAAATTTCACCAGAAGAACTGCATGTGAGGAATCTAAACACTGAATAAAAAGGACAATTTAACAAAGGCTAGTCTTTTGATAGCTTCTAGAAGGACAAACTGGCGTGTAGCTCTCTCAGACAAAGCATTTGCCTTGTTGCTTAGTTCTTAAAGACTTAAGAAGTGTTTTGTCAATGACAGCTGGCATAGCAATCTGCCAATCGGGCTCATGGGTGGCATCAACTCCAGGAAACTTGCTACCCGATCCTCATCTCTCATCCTGTGGTCCCTTGTGAACAGGCCCTTTGACATCTGTTCCGGATATGGCTGAAGCTAACTGACGTCAAGCCCATTCCCAAACTGCAGTCTCAACCCTGTCCAAGAGGCTTGGACTCTGGACCTCCAGTGCTCTGGAGGGTGATGCAAGTACTAACCATCATGGCGATGAGGGCACAGATGTAACTCTGCTTCATGATGAACTGGAACACAGTGACCATGGCGTGCATTCTCACACTCCTTTTTTCTTCCTGGCTCCCTTCCCCTTCGGAATCTTCTCTCTTGTCCTCTTCTTCCTCTTTCTTTTCTAGAAAGGCAAACACTTTATATGACTATGGATGAATATAGTTGACCTCTGTCACAATGGCAACTCCCACACTATATCACATGTGTGGTTTTGGCAGAGTCTTCTGGTATAGGAAGTGTCTCCAACTAGTGCAGCCTCCAGCACTCAGACAGAAGCAGTAAGTTCTGACTGGTGGGAATAATGGTTCAGGCATTCTGTAAAGAAAAACTCCACTGAAGAGAGTGGTTTTCTCTGGTATTTCCACTCTCTGGTGTTCATGACTTTGTCTGTTTTCCCCTTGAATAGAACACTCTTGAACAGATGGACTGTCAGTTCTCAGATTCAGGGTTTGAGGGGTGTTGTTTTGTTTTATTTTGTTTTGCTGAAGAATGGAATCCAGGGCTCAATGCTTGCTAGGTAAACAGCTATCCCTGAGCTACATTCCCAGCCCAGATTCAGTTTGAAAGGAATGTGGCTTTCACCTCAGGCATCTTCTCTTAACAAACCATCATCTGGCTTTTAGAGAGGAGGCAGCTACCATGCTGTAACTTCCTAATGGAGAGACTGAGGTAGCCCAGAGATGATGTGTCAGGTTGGCCATGAGTTGGCGGGAGTCTCTGGTCAGCTAACAGCTCCAGAATGAGATTAAAAGAAGATTCTGGCCCAGGTAAGCTTCCAGAGCAAATGGTAGGCTTAACTGTAATAATGACCAGAACCTGACTGGATTTCAAGTCAGAGATGCTGTCCTTATTATCACACCCAGATACCTGACCCAAAAAGACTATGTAGTACCAAATATTAATCTATGTCAGTAAAATGTGGTCCCTTTGACTTTTTTGCTTAAATTAAATGTAATTCATATAAATGAGGAATAATAGAGTTAGCCCCATGTGAGAAAGAACAGACCACTCATAGATCAATGATTACACAGTTTCTTTTGTATGGGCTACTATCAGGCTTTTTGGTCAGAAGTCCAGTGTCTCTAATTTCTCCAACATTACAGTTGGATGAGCTTAGGTTTTTGTGGTAAAATTCACGCCCAGCAGTGAAAAGAATAAATCAAATGAACCTAAGAATTACCATTATGGTAAGCTCTTGGTATGGTGTGTGTGTATGTGTGTGTGTTATGGTGTGTGTATTATGGTGTGTATGTGTGTCCTGTGTTATTGTGTGTGTTTGTGTTATATTATGTGTGGTGTGTTTGTTATGGTATGTGTATGTATGTGTATATGTATGTATTATGGTATGTGTGTGTGTGTGTTAAGGCATGTGTATGTGTGTGTGTGTGTGTATGGTATAGACAAAGGTCACTTCTCCAGCTGGACTGTCACAGGCCTAGTCCTCATTGTTGGCTCTTCCCCTCTGTGGCTCCTCCCCTCTGTGGCTCCTCCCCTCTGTGGTCCTTCCTAGTGTTAGCCACATGGTCCTGGAACCTGAGTTTGTATTCCCCGGGAGACTTTGGCCCTGACCAGGTTTCTCCTTTACCAAATGATTCTGATTTAAAGTTTCTTCTGTACATTCTAGAGCTATTGTGCTGCCCAGGTACTAGCATATGGAGGGACACTTGCTCTGGGTGACCAGCGAGAGTGTTTGTGGCCATCAAGCAGTGAGCTCAGCAGGGTCTTCTATAACTGGCCTCTTACCACTGCTTTAATGGGTGCTTAAGGGAGACATTTCCTGCAATCTCTGCACTCTCACTGTGCAGGCAACCCCTGTCCCCTTTCCTCTGCACCCTACCTTTAAACTCTCTGCTACTAGGTACTGTGCCAATTTTCTGGGCATTCTCTCTTTTATGACATGGCTCCCGTCACCAGTGGGGTGTGAAATCACTCCAGTCTTCTCTTATTGACTTAAAGTCATCTTCTTTTAAATTTGTTCTTAAAATATTAGCCAGAAAAACTACTGACCTTCAAATTAACCAATAGAAGACTAAATATGTGGATGGATAGGTAGGTAGATACACACACACACACACACACACACACACACACACACACACACATGTTTAATGCTGTAAAAAGTTAACATGTTGCCAGCTGAAGTTACTCATGCTTGTAATCCCAGCATTTGGCAGGCACAGGCAATAGAATTACTGTAAGTCTGAGGTCAGCCTGGTCTACATCCAGGCCAGGCAGGGCTACACAGCAAGAACTCATGTCATGAAAGGTAGCATACTCAGATTATTTCTTCTTATGCTTTTATTTTTCAACCTTTGTCCCCCTCCTGTCACTTATTGCATGTGCCAGAGCTAAATGTGAATAAAAGCAGGCTGATGTATATTAGAAATAAAGCTCTAAGGAAATAGATTAAATTTTACTGACTATGGATAACAACATTTCTGTCCCAAAACAGAGGCTGTTTGAGAGTGAAGAACCAAATTATACATGGAGCAACAGGAAGTGGCGCCAATTTTATGAATGAGAGAGAAGGAGTACACACCTGAGTGAATCTGCTCACTTCACTGTGGAGCTGTGATGGTGTGTATATACTTGGCCCAGAGAGTGGCACTATTAGAATGTGTGGCCCTGTTGGAGTAGGTGTGTCACTGTGGGTATGGGCTTCAAGATCTTAGCTGCCTGGAAGTCAGTATTCTGCTAGCAGCCTTCAGATAAAGCCATAGAACTTTCTGCTCAGCCTGCACCCTGCCTGCCTGGATTCTGCCTTGATAATATTGGACTGAATCTCTGAATCTGTAAATCAGCCCCAATTGTTTTTATGAGAGTTGTCTTGGTCATGGTGTCTGTTCACAGCAGTAAAGCCCTAAGACAGGAGCATTACCTGAGGACTCCTCCGAAGGCTCCCACCGGTACTGGGGAGTGGTGTACAGGTCCGTCTTGGCGGGGCCATTCTCTATGGGCAGGCTTGGGTGGATGGTGTGGTAGTCCACAGGGTTGCCATTCACGGTCACCAGCAGGCCCTGCCAGGGGAGCAGGAAGGGGAACAGAAGTGATTGCAGTCTGGCCTCTCTGTAAGCATACCTCTTCCCTCCCAAACTCCACGCAAAATCACCCAGGTTGAAAAGCTGATTAGAGGCTGAAACATTTAATAAATCTCCAAATATTTTATCAAGATGTATCCTATATGCTCTCTCCAAATTTGATCTCCACAGATTAGTTGCAGTAAAACCTTTCTGAGCTCCTGCTACAAACCATGCGACAGACTCTGTCCAAGCTCTTCCTGATCACGGTCTACTCTCTCTACTGCACCCCTTCCAGCCATCTGGCTACATATACCAGTCCTCCATACCTTCCCTGAGCATCCACCCTGCTCTTGTTCCAGACCCCACTCACTCTGAACAGGGCAAAGCAAATGCTCTGCAGGTCTCAGGTGAGACGTCCCAACTGCAGAGCTGCAGGACATTAAGTGCAAATACCTGGGTCTTCCTTTCCTCCTACCTCTCCGACATTATGGGTTTGAGATAAGCATGAACGTATATACAATTTCCCATGTACATAATAATTAGCACAACTACAGATTAACATGTTTTAAAGACAGATCAACAGAGCTAGTGATGATAATTTGGTCAGTAAGGTACTTGCTTTTTAAGAATCAAGAACGGGAACGTGAATTTGATTTCTGCAAAGTATGCAAAGAAAGCCAGCCATGGTGGTATCACAGGGTTTGTAGTCTCAGAGCTCAGGAGACAGAGACAGGCTCATTAGCGAGCTAGCAGAGACTAAAAAGTTTCAGGCTAGTAAGAGACAATGTTTAAAAGAAAAAAATAAAACAGTGGGGACAGTTCCTGAGGAACAATACCTAGGGTTGTCCTTGTGCCTACACACACACACACACACACACCACACACACACACCACACACACACACACACACACAGAGAGAGAGAGAGAGAGAGAGAGAGAGAGAGAGAGAGAGAGAGAGAGAACAATGCTCCAAACAGGGCTTTTCTAAGTATAAATGTGTTTTGTATATTATATTCCATCTCATACTTTAGACAGATTATTAGAGTAGTAAAGCCAATAAAATTTCTGCAAAAAAAGAATTGAAAATTTTACAGGGAATTTACAGATAACTCAAGTATACTCAAAGGATCTAACTCTGCTTGTTACTGTGAAGTCACTTACAGAAGCATAAATGACAATTCTAAGGGTATACTAACATCGGATGGTTTGTAGTCATCTTGGGTCATGGATAAAAGCTGCAAAAAGCAAGGCAGGACAGCATGTTAATTGATGAGCTAGGAGCAGTTTGAAGTACATCTGTATCTGTGCACATTTCTCTACGAAAACCCAGCCTCTACCTAGCTGCATGCTAGCATGTTAGAAGCACCATGCAGAACACAGCAGACCCTTGTAATGAATGCCTCCATCCCTCTGTTCATCATAGCCATTTCCCAACTCAGATGGGCAAGTATACAAACAAATAAGCCAGTCAAAAGCCATGAGATTATAAACACTTTTGTGGACACAGTGAGCTCTGCCCTATGGTGACTTTAGGACACTCTGTGCTTCTCCTCAGGACTTTGCCAGACTTTGTATATGCCGTGCCATTCAGGCGTACTGTTCTGTCATGCAGAATGTTAAAGGGGAAGATGGTTCAAAGCGCATAGTTAAGAAAACTAACAGAGTCATGTGCTGTTTGATGACGAGGCACCTCTGAGGACTACTTTCACTTTTGTGTGATTCTATAAATACACTAAGCTCAAAGGTACAGTCTGTTCCACTCTCAGGTTGTAGGGCATAGCTTACCACGCCTACACTACAAACTTCACAGCACGCTACTGCACTGAAGACTACCCCCCAGTGGAAATAGAAAGATCATATATACACCTAAAAACAGAAAAAGTGCTGCAAAACTAGGGCATAAGGGACACTTGCTATGAACAGAGCATGGCAGAGCAGAGACGGTCCTGAGGGAGTCAGCAAGGAGCATCAGTGGATGTGACAGCCAGGCATGTGATGGCACCCGATGTGGAATCTACACACTGCATATTTAGGATGCACTAGGGAGATTTCAACAGTGTGACCTTAATCTATGGGCCATGTTTTCTGCTGTAACAGTGTCATGCTATGTCACAGGTTGTAAGAATATCTGAGGTCACTGTAGTCTTAGGGAACCAATGTCCAGTGTATGGACCATTGTCAGGTTGTGTTTGGCTTCTGTTCATCCTAGTTCATCAAGAACGTTCTTGGGAGAAACTGGCTTTGATTTCGTTTGTTGTGTAGGCCCAACGTTGGTTGTGGTGATGATGGTGGAGGTGATGGTTGTGGTAGTGTGGTGGTAGCGGTGGTGGTGATGCTGGTGGTATGGAGATGGTGGTGCGGTGGTGGTAGTGTTAAGTTGTTGCTATTGTTGTTGGATCTGCAATTATTATGTTTGGGGTCTTGGCTTTGCTTTGCCCTTGGACACCCTGGCTTCTTAGCCATTAGACAAGGATCTTAAAAATCTCAATTTTAACCTTTTTTGTTCCCTCCCCTGACAGGGTCTTGGAGCCCTCAGAGCTCCTTGGGACTTAATTTGAACATGGTTGAACTATCTACCCTGTCACTATAGTTGGTGAAATGGGCTCAAAAACATCTATTGGGACAAGGGGAACCCCTCAGGTATCTCAGGCATAATATTTGTCTCATGGCACACCGTCTGTGCTGTAAGGCATTTCACCTATCCTATGATGCACCCCACCTGCCCCACGGTTCTCTCCTTCCTCATCATAGTGCCCTCGCCTCACTCAGGACAAGACCGCGACACTGAGACCAGGGCTATGTTGTTTAGAAGAAAATCATCTGCCATTGAATGTATCGGGGTCTCCCTCTCGATTCTCTAAAACGCTGGATGTGTCTTGCTGGCTCCATCCAGGAAAAAACAAACAAACAAACAAACAAACAAATAAAAAAACCAAATGTCTCAATGTCTTTGCAAACACGCTCTTAAGTCCATATAGCACCAGCCAGAATGAATTCAAGATGACTGGCAATAGTGATCTATATTACATATTAACTTATGGGAGCCAACACTTTTCCTGCCAGCGCCTAAAAAACCAAGAGGCCCATAACCACATCCAGGCAGAGATTGGATCTTCTCCAGTCAGTTACGAAGTTACCACTGCGAGGCATGGAGTCACTCAATACACTGACCAACTGCTGCTGTGTAGTCCACCTTGAAACTATGCTCTCACGGTACCAACAGTTTATTTACTAATTTTTTCTTAAATATTTTAATTTTTAAAAAATCAGGATTTTTTTTTCTTTTTTCGTTTTTAAGTCAAGGTGATTAATATAAAAATTGTTCTCTTCTGGGGTCTTGTGGGAGCAGGTACTTCCTTTAAAAGCCCCAGTTTGGCTGTGACAGAGGGTTCTGCTAGTAGGCCACCTAAAGCAAATTCTTTCTATAAGTCAGAAGCAATGTGATCTGACCACTGGTATTAAACCCCACATTCCACACCACAATACAGACATGAGAAACTGAATGGGGAAGCAAGCATTGTTTTTCTGTGCCTTACTTTTCTCTCATCTGTTGGGTACTGGGTTGCGTACCACAGGCTCCGCCTCCTCTCTGCTGTGTTCTGATTGGAGCTGCAATCCAGGGCACCCTCATCTTCCTTCGCCGTCTCCTCCTCCACCTGAAACACAGAATCATGGGAGTAGTTATGCTCCCCAAAGCAGAGCCACAAATGATTGCACTTGGTCTCAGCTGTTCAAAGTTAGGGCATGACCTAGATGGGACTTGATCAATACTCTCCTAAAATTACTCAACACTGTCATGTACGTCAGATGAAGACCGCTATGGAATGTCGCCTGATTCTGTTAAAGCTCCCCATGTCACAGATGTTAAGCATCCATGGTTTCTCCATGTGTATTCTAAACTGCACCAGAAAATAGCAACGTAACTGGTTCGCAAGGCAAGCACTTCTAAAAGAGTACACAGTTCATAGTATAAGCCTCTCACTGGCGAATCTTTCATTAAAACTTTTTTTTTTAATGCCAGGATCTTGCTACACAGTCCAGGCTGGCCTAAAACTCACAATGCTCCTGACTTGGCCACAGAGTGCCAGAGTGCAGGATCACAAACATGTCTCACCATGCACAGCAAGGTGATATTTAGTAAAAAGCCATTTATCTGGAGCTCTCAGACAGTAACGAAGGAGAATCCACGGAGGAGACTCAGATGTCTTTCCGACAAAGGTGTTCCCATAAAAAGGGAATTAGAGTAGAAAGTGTGAATGTGGATTTGGGCTCACTGCCCAGTCTTGGCTCCAGAGTGCAGCAGAGCACCCAAGGGAAACACCCTGTCTCCCAGAGGCCAGGTAGAAGCCACATATACACACACAGTCCCAACTTACGATGAGTCAACATAGCTGTTCTTCCCTTCTCAATGATTGGAAGTTGATGAGCATTCAGTAGAAACATTACTTTAACTCACAATAACCTGCTGTTATAGGTGAACATTCCTGCAAATGTTCTGTTTTTAACAGTTAATGTACTCAACCCTGTTACAAAGTAGCCTTTGCAATATATGACTTTGGCAACTGCAGGCTGAGTATGTTTAAAGGAGGTTATGACATGTTATGATTGTCAGCAGGTCAGGAGCATTATAAATGCCTTCTTGAGGAAAGAATATTTTCAAGTGATGCTGGGCTCACTGGGGAGTAACCCTGTTGTGTGATGAGGTATTTAACCAATTTATCTGGAGCTCTCACACAGTAATGAGGCCCAGAATCCACGGAGTGAGCTCAGATGTTTTCCCAACATCCCTCTGGTATTTAACTTTTGATACAATCTCCTCCTCCTTTTCCTAACCCCTCCCCCTGCCTTTGTACATATTTGATAGACTTTCACCTCCGCACTCACACCTGATGACTGGCATTCTCCGTGGAGTATGCCTGAGCTTCTTAAACTAAGGTGTGAATAGCCTCTTGTCTTCTCATATTGCCTCAGTAATACACTTTTCTGCTTCTGCCTATGTAAATTGCAGGTTGAAATGCTTCATACCTAAGGGCCATGGTCCATTTGTCCCTACAGGAACTAGCTTGAATCCTATTGTTGCCTGCAAAGCCTATAGCTCAGATTGCCTTCCCAGCTGTCTCTATCTCCCCAGCTCCAGAGACACTCCATGATGTTAACACTAATGCTAGAGAGTTACACAAGCCTGAAGAAATCACAGAGCAGTCCCCATGCTCCTACATTACCTGGATGTCTACATGGGATGCCACAGTGAAAGCTAAGCACCCTAGAAATTCTTAATAATTGAAGGTCTTAATTTCTGTAATGTATATGCACACACACACATATGTGTGTGTGTGTGTGTTTGTGGAGGAAGCTAACATAATATAAATCTTAAAGTATTTTATTAGTGCGGCCAATTTTTAAAAGGAATTGGAGAAAGGTGTAACACAAGATTTGTTCCTTCTGACCTCATGAATCTAATTTGTTACTTTGTATCCACCAGTTGGGTCTCAATAGGAAGACACCCATGCAAAGGGAACTAAGGAGGATGAAATCTGAGACCCTAGTCTTAGTTACTTAGTTACCCTCCATGTGTGACATGGGGACAGAGTGCCATACAGGAAGGAGATTCTCGTTTCTTTCTGCAGGTGGCAGTTTTGTCAGGGATGAAGGAGGCATGTGCCTTGTCCAGTTTCATTGACACTGCTTAATTTGTATTGCATTTACTCTTGGGGGGGGGGCTGTTTTTTGTTTGTTTGTTTGTTTGTCTGTTGGTTGATTTTCCTTGTAGAATGCATAGCTTCAATGAGTATGGGCCTTGTCTAGTGTTATTTTACTTCATACTGGCTCCCCCAAGTTAGTATGTTAACTCTTGGCCTTCAAGATGTGTCTCCTTAAACTGGTAACATGTGGTTCTAGCACATTCAGTGAGAAAGAAAGCAGGAAAGAGAAAAGAGAAAACTGTTCCCAGGCCCCAAAGCTAGCGTCAATTCTAATGAGGTTGCATCTTGGGCTGGGTTCAGCAGGCATGAACAGCGCCCCCTGAAGATGGAAATGAGAAAGGCGCCTCTTATGTACATCAACCCCTTCCCTCGCAACATTGCCCATCCATCTAGGAGACAGAGTGGACAGAAGACAGAGAAGAATTGGGAAACACACAAGCCTTCGTCTTCCTGTTCAAAGTGTGATGGCCTTGTTCCCTATAGGGAACAAGCTAGTGTCCCATGTGCTTGAGTGGAATGTTCCAATCCTCATGCTTCATGGCAGAAGCCATGGGTACCAGTGGGAGTTGAACCTTTATGATGGTGTCTATCCTCAGGGTTGTATGGTCTCTAAGACTAACATTGCTATCAAAGATGGGCTTGAATCCAATCTGAACCATTCAATAAGTGTGCGATGCCAGAACACATTATCTCTTATGCTTCATTTCCCTCACCTATGAGACAAGCACAGTATTCATTTTTTAGTTATTTAATGAGTGAAAAGAAGGATACACAAAATAGCCAGCATGCTGCCTGTTGGCTTAGTGAGTGCCAAATAAAACCTGACCTTCCTTTGTTATTACCACTGCCACTTGAAGCAGCTGACACAGGGTAAGTGGGAAGCTGGCATCTGTGCAGATAGAATTCGCATTCACTCATTACTTGTAGAATTATACCAATGTGGGTAAAACACTACCATTTTGCTGAAACCATGTCTCCCAGAGATTCTAGGTACTTTGAAGATAAGCTCAGGAAACATTTCCAGGTCCTTACAAGAGGCTCTTGTAGCCAGATGCGAATCAGCGTGGCCAGCGTGTAGTACATCACCAGCAGGAGAATGGGGTTGGCATGGTGATACCAGGACAGCTCTGGGTTTACTATGATCTTCCAGGTGCTGGAGCAGTCTGTTTGGATAACGGACTTGATCCCAAACAACCTATTCAAAAACAAAGAAATGTGGAAAGCTGCAGTCAACTGTGACAGGTTAATGAATCTGAGGCTAGATACACAGCCACACAATTGCATAATATATACTGAGAGACACAATATACATGCACAGGACTGTATACAGGACCGAACGACTTTTAGGATTTTGCCAGGTTGAGAAACTGGGCTGGGAAGAGGCTCAGACATGATGAAGAGACACCAAAGTCTCCATGTTACTACTTGATATTACCAAGTTTCCATGTCTCATTCTATCTCCTTGGTACCCTCAGGGCTTCCTGTGTCTCCAAAGTATTTTCCTTCTGTCCCACAACAATTTTATATGTATCGCAATTTGAATTTTTATTTCTGTTAAGTCATTGGCTTGTTTCTCTGCCAGTTAAATTTTAAGTTCTTCTGAACAGGAAATGTATCTATTCATCCCACTTTCTGGACATACCTAGCATAGAAAAGAGTTTATGTGCAAGCAGCATGTTTGATTGGATCAAGTACACCAAGAGTCAGGTGTTCACAGTTAGGGAGAAGTAGGGACTAAAGGGTGGTAAAAACCCATGAAAGGAGTTACAGAGACAAAGTTTAGAGCTAAGATGAAAGGATGGACCATACAGAAACTGACCCACCGGGGATCCATCCCATAATCAGTCACTAAACTCAGATACTATCGCATAGGACAGCAAGTGTTTACTGAAGGGACCCTGATATAGCTGACTCCCACAGAAGTGGCTGCTCACAGTCATCCATAAGAGGGAGCACGGGGCCCACATTGGAGAAGCTAGAGATAGAACCCCAGGAGCTGAAGGGGTCTGCAACCCTAGAAGAGGAACAACAATATGAACTAATCAGAACCCCCAGAACTCCTGTCTCTAGCTCCATATGTAGCAGAAGATGGCCTAGTCGGCCATCATTGGGAGGAAAGGCCCCTTGGTACTGCAATCTTTATATGCCCCAATACAGGGGAACGCCAGGGCCAAGAAGTGGGAGTGGGTGGGCAGGGGAGCAGGGAGGGGGGAGGGAGAGGGGATTTTCGGGATAGCAGTTGAAACGTAAATTAAGAAAATATCTATATTAGCCCAGAAACCTAGACTACCCAAGATACAATTTACTAAACACATGATACTCAAGAAGAAGGAAGATCAAAATGTGGACACGTCACCCCTTCCTAGAATTAAGAACAAAGCACACATTGAAAGAGTTAAAGGGAGCATTTGTGCAGCTTAATCCAAAGGATGGACCCAACGACTGCAGCTGCCAGGGATCCATCCCACAATCAGACACCAAACATAGACACTATAGCATATGCCAGCAAGATGGTGCTGAAAGGGCCCGGATATAGAGGTCTCAGGGGAAAATATACCAATGCCTGGCAANTTGGCCATCAGTGGGAAGAGAGGCCCCTTGGTTATGCAGACTTTATATGCCCCAATACAGGGGAACGCCGGGGCCAAGGGGTGGGAGCGGGTGGGTAGGGGAGCAGGGCCAGGAGGGGGGAGGATATAGGGAACTTTCTGGATAACACTTGAAATGTAAATGAAGAAAATATCTAATAAAAGTTGAAAAAAAAAAAAGAAAATATCTAATTAAAAAAATTTAAAAAAAAGAAAGAAAGAAGGGGGGGCTGGAGAGATGGCTCAGTGGTTAAGAGAACTGACTGCTCTTCCAGAGGCTCTAGGTTCAATTCCCAGTGCCCACATGGTAGCTTATAACTGTCTGTAACTCCAGCTCCAGGGCATTTGATGCCCTCTTCTGGCATCCATGGACATTGCATGCATGTGGTGCAAAAACATCCATACAAACAAAACTTCAAAAAGTGGTGGGGAGAAGAATGGAGGGAGGGTGAGAAGAAGGAAGGAGTTTTAAGGACTGAAAATATAGTTCCCAAGAAATGCTTCTGTTGCTTAGAGCTTTTAGCCACAGAATCTCCATATTGATTCAAAATGTAGACTGCACTAAGTCCTCACACACTTTTTAGAAATGTATATTTTAGTTGAAAATCAGCCCCATCAAAATCATGGAATTATTGAAATGCCAAATATGTGACAATATGCAAGTGAAGCCAACTAAATGAGCAAATATTTCATTTCAGGTCAGACTTGGCAAAAATTTCAGGATTATGGGAGCAAATATTACACTTGGTCAGAGTTCTACAGTTCAGATGTGAAAGCTAAATATTATATAGTAGAATTTCTGTGAAATTTATCTTTGTCAGATTTCATTTGTGGGTAATTTGAGTTTTTCACAGCTTGGTAACTAATGACATACTTTGAAAGAGGACTTTACAAAGCTTGTTAAAATTAGAAATGGTTTATTTTAAAAGCTAATTTCTACCATGTATCCTGAATGTTCCTGATTACACAATGGGGAAGTGTGTAAAATATAATTTGTTCAGAAACGTTGAAAGTGTGACATATTAAGGAACCCATTTGCCATGCAGTGCTCTTTTAAAACGATGCTAACAAATGACTGAGCTTTGCCACGGGGGTGAGCTTCATCTTTCTGCTGTGTGTGCTGATTCTTTGTAAACATCTGTTTATATTATGTGTAAGGTGCTTCACCTGTATGCATGTCTGATACCAAGGGAGGGCAAAACAGGGTGTTGGATCCCCTGGAATTGGAGTTACAGACAGCTGTGAGGCATGTGAGAGCTTGGTACCAACATGGGGTCCTCTATAAGAGTACCCCCCTTGAACACTCCTCCACTGCTGGTGGGACTGCAAGCTTGTTCAACCACTCTGGAAATCAGTCTGGCGGTACCTCAGAAAATTGGACATAGTACTACCGGAAGATCCAGCAATACCTCTACTTGGCATATATCCAGAAGAGTTTCCATCTGGTTATAAGGACACATGTTCCACTATGTTCATAGCAGCCTTATTCATAATAGC